>JAHDVE020007109.1:0-88623 GCA_022606495.2 Halesus radiatus
TCTTTGGTTTCCTCCACGTTTACTCCAGAGCACTGGGAGGGCTCTCACAGGACTACACGATAACCACAAAGTAAAATCTGTTGCATTTTATTTCTTATTCCCGTAGTAAGTATTGAAATTATTTTGCTTTGCTTTGCGTCAGAACCGGTCAAAGATTGAATGTTTCGGAGAACAGCTATAATAGAAGCGTTCTTCTTTAGCGCATTAACGAAAGCGAGAAATATATTTTACTTCTATTATATATTCTTTTCTGTTATCTTCGATTAATTTTTATCGTTTACACTTAATAGTTCCCACCGTACAATGAAACTCAGTGAAAAAAACATTAAACTTACATACGAGAAAAATGCGCAGCCTGCTACTATGAAGACCAACGCATTGCTGAGAAAATAACCCAAGGAAACATATCTTCAGTGAAAAATTAGCTTGAAGTTGGACAGAATAAATTTTTTGCTTTAATAAATGCAAAATCAATTTGTGAATAGGAATTTTGTGTTTAAACCACAGTTCAATATTTAAACATCAACATGTTTCGGAAGCTATGCTTCCCTCATACATATATTCCCCAATACGAGTATACTGATACTGTGTATCCTGATGAGGGATGCTTCGCTTATTAAATACAGGTTTAAAAAAAATCCTATTCATTTCATTTAAAAAAATTTGCTCCTCGCTTCCATTATAGGGTAAATGTCAGTTTCTGAGGACCAAAACTCTACTAATCTGTCTCTCTATGCCACACAAAGAAAGAAGAAGAAAAAACTCACAATTTCTTTAAAGCTACCTTGGAAAAAAGTAGACCGCTGTAAAGGCATTTATACAGCCCATCAATTCTTAAAATCATCACCACAGCAATGGAAACGGTAACACATGACTAAGACTTAAAATACACGGAATGCTACAAGCAGTCCATAACGACAGCTTTAAGTTTCGAGTGCTAATACAAAACTTTATATCACTTATATATCGCATATCGACGTGTGTTGAATTATCCACTTATTTAGTCACTTTTCTGACAATACTAATGCAGTTAAGGGCTAGCACTAAAAAATACACACTTTGTAGAATGCTAACGTAAGTAATACTACAAATGATTTATATGTAAATTCTCTAGGGGTAGTTGCGTTTAGAAATACCTCCCAACCATCATCCCATCCATCTCCTTCCCCTACCCACTTCCTCCAGCCTCATAAAATACCATAATTAGGGATGGCATAATCCCACTGGCTTTGGGCAGCTGAGAGCAATTGGGATTCGTATGCGGTATTCACGATTTGACGGTCTTTGTAGTTGAATGGTTACGATCCATGGCCACAAGTCGTGCGTTCAAATCCCGGGGTGCGCAAATAAATTTTATTTGATTTAATTGTGTTATTTCACCATTTATTCATTAAAAATAATATGTTATATATTGGTGGCACGTTCGAAAGTGGTAGATGCTGTCAGTATCGTCCTGGTGAAAGACCACCATTCAGAATCGAAACGTTGCTTAAAATGACTTTAGTCGTGTTTGATGACCAGATCTGAATAGCCATGCACTTCCTTATCTCCTTCCCTTCCTCAATACCTTCAGTCTCACAACATAATCCGAGTGGGGAAGCCATACTCTCACTGGCTCCAAATGGTTGGGAGCAACTGGGACTCTTGGGTGGTATAATAGTTACTTTCATGTTACCCCATCCTTCTTACCCTAACTCCTCTTCTACGTGGAAACTTAAACTGGCTTAGAGTCTCAGAAAGGGTTCAGTTTATAATCTGTCATATGGCATATAAGGCACTGAACGGGCTGGCTCCATCATAATATATTTAACTGATTTCTGCGTGAGGGACAATATTACTCAGATACAACATACGATCAGGTCGACCAAGTCTGATGCGTCAAACAGACTTGTTGAACCCTTTCGCACAAACACAGCAAAATTTGGGGACAAAGTTTTTAATGTGCTGGGTTCACATTCTTAGAATGACCTTCCATTTGGTCTGATGACAGAAAGCATATAAAAACAGGTATTTTCAAAAGGTGATTTTAATCACTAAATGGCGCTATAGAAACGTAGACCATTTATTATTATTTTTATACACGAACACCTAATAAAACGTTTTGGATAAACGAATACAAATAATAGTCATTCGTGCTAAAATGAGGTTATGTGTGTGGTATCATAATCTCTGCTCTGAAAAACACAGACATAAATTATTAGTGTGGTAATTACCCAAGTAGTTCTGCGTGCCATAGATCGACCTTCGAGTAAATTACCGAGTATTTTATATGTACGATCGTTAGTCATCGGAATGCGTTGAAAAAATCATTGAATTCCTTGTCCAAACTAATTTATTCTCGTAATGTAGCGTATTGTTATTACCAAATCGAATAATGATTCTTTGGTACTTGTCGGTTTAAACGTGTTGTTGTGTGTTTGGAGTTGGTGCCGTCGCAACGTCTTCTTAAAAAAATCAAAAGCAATTTTCTGTACCCTTCAACAATGGCTTCTTCGTGTTGTTGAATACGACGAAGACGAGATATAGCAACCTTTGGAGAATACAAAAAGGAAGTGAATAGCAAATCTCCGCTTTAACCCTCCCTTCCCTATGATGGGTATCTTCTACACTTTGCTTCTAATAACTATCAACATCTCTATAAATACTCGTATAATAAATACAAGGTTAAGATTTTAAGTATTCCTCCATAATATATTTACGTATTGACTTAAAAAAATAATATAATACTATATTTAATAAATTTATCGGTACATCGGAGGTGTTTTGTGAACATCGGAAACAAATTCGAGTGTAAATAGCGCTATGAGTACCTTGGGTCTCGACGATACGTGAAGGGTGTGCGGGAAGCGCGACACTATATTCGCATCCCACTCTTGCAATACTACACTGCGGAAGCGCGAGGAGCTCAATATTCTCAGTCGGCAGTAACTCTCGGGCTTGCAACCAGAATAGATCTATTTCCGTTCCGTGAGCGTTGCCAGATGGTTGTTTAATGTTTTCAGCAAATAAATCTCAATTATTATAATTTTTGATTTCAATTATAATTAATTAAGGGGATTAGCTATGAATGTTCATATTTTTCCGATTTAAAATCGCTAATTTTAGATCGAATACTGACTACCCAACACCGGAACGCGCGTTTTTATTTTTGCACCGTAGGGGAAAGGTTAAGATGATCTTGCAAACCTCCCGGCCAAGCCCTTACGTCTAGGAAACCTCTTTGGACTGAAGGCGAAAGTCTGCTTTTGTAACGACCATCTCACGAGAGTCATGGCGAACTCAGCGCAGACCTCGTACGTAAAAAAAAAAAAACAATTTGTTGTGGACTTAACTATTAAACTGCCAGTTCTTTTTGTGTATTGACTTCGTCCATTCACTATAAACACGAACAGTAACGAAGATTCTAAAATACATTTCGACAAAAAAATTAAATATACTGACATAAATTAAGAGACATATTTGCACGTTTCTTGAAATTGATTATTTAGAAGCAACATACCCCTTGAATATTGTGCTGAGCCAACGCGTCTGTTCTGCCATGTCGTCTGCAATGGAGATCGTGGTGCCACCCCTGGCAGTAGTTGTTTGGTTCAAAGAAATTATAGTACTCCAGGAGGTGGGGAGTTTCTATCAAATTATATATGATTTTGTACGCTGTTTCTGCAAGGGCCCCACTCCTAGACTGAAGACTTCTTTGTGATGCATTAATTGAGGATACTCGTCGTTTTTTTTTGTATTTGTTTCAATATTTCAATATATTTTTATAATGTCCATACGGCAGAAACATATATTCTAGCTTAGACCTTATAATACAGTTGAACGTAGAAGTCACGGCTTCCTCGCTAAACCGCATCCGATGCACTCACAGTCGCTATACGTATATGTGTAGTGGACAAATTAGGCCTTAAGGATTCCTAATAGTGTGAATGTAAACAACTACAAACAACAAACACTTTGTAGAAGAATGAATGGCACATCTGTGCTGAATCATGTGAATCCTGATGCTGTCGAGTGGCTGAATAACACCAACACCCCATTATGACCTCCACCGACTCTTCTCCACCATATAAAGAAGAAGAATTATTCCTATTCTATTGCTTTTTTTACTTCTTCATACGTCTTTTGGCATCCAGCTTTGGACATGGGCCTTCTTCAAATGTATCCAGTTTCGCTGATTCTTGCCTGCTCTCACATATCTGAAGCCAGCAGATCTTTTCAAGACGTCTGTCCGTCTCTATTAAATCCCATGCTGCTATCTTTGTGTGATTATTTGTCAAAATGTCTCGGATATACATATCCGATTTTTATTATAGGAGGATAATATTGACAAGTCTTGAAGTTTGAGTATAATATCATTGAAGACATAAAGCAAACTGGCCTTATTAGGTCAGTCGGTAGATGGAGGTCCTGAGTTCGATTCCCAGATGCGACTGATGCCTTTTTATTTTCTGTTTTTTGTTTGGTTTTCGTGTTTCATTTAGGATTGGTTAATGTTATATTATTTAATGATTAAATTATATTTGTCGACTGAGTTTAGAATGGAATAACGCTGCAACGAATTCATTAAATTTGCAAACTCATTTGACTTTTTTATCGGAAAACCCGTAGCTAATCACAATAATTTGATTTATTATGATTATTTAATTTGACATATCAACCATTATGCACTTGATATTAAAGCTCGATTTTCGAAATAAACTAATATTTAAATAACATTGCCACACCTGACGAAACTAGTAGTCTGAAAGTAGTAGTAGTGAAACTGGCTGAAAGTAGACTGAAACCTGTGGACATGAGATATAGAATTTGTGGTAACACCATGTATAGTCGTGTGAAAAATGTGCAAATAATTCAAGGCTGATGTAAGCGTAATGAGTAAATTAAGAAAGGGACGCTTAGATGGTTTGGGCATGTAGAGCGAATGGAAGAAGAAGCCGGGGACGCTCGAAGAAGACATCAGAATAACAGAAAAGAATGTATGAGACGATGTATGAACTAGAGTGAAGCAAGATGTGTAGGCCAAGATCGAGTTGTTTGGCGGTCGGTCTGTGAAGAAACGGCGTTATGGTTAGTTTTTTAGTCGTCACACCTTTTTTTTAAAGAATAAAATTACAACATTTGAAAACAAACCATAAAAATTGGAAAATATTGCTTGTGTAATGATGGAGTACTCAGCTAGCAGTGGGAACCCTACGCATTTGTCCACTCGGCTATTAACCTGAATATACACGTGGCGTCCCATCCTACCTGCTATGATTCTAAGCTAATTTTGATTTGAAATTGGACTAGCAGCAATAGGAAGTCAAAATGTCACGTCTCAGCAATTTTGTTCGTGGCGACAGATTTAGAATTGATACTATAATGGGCCTATGGATTTCTACTTTCAAGGTTCTTCTATCTCTCTTTTTTCATAATAATGAAGACATTTTTTTCTCTCCGATTTCCTGAAGAATATGGCGCCACACTTCTTGCATGAATTTATATTTGTAAAATTATTGAAATGAAACCAGGGAAAAGAGTTAAGGCCTACTAAAACAACCCAAAAAAACATCAAAACTCACCAAGCTCTTAACGAGAAGGAAATGATTTAAGACTAGGGGCGATTCTTGTTCCATCTCATCGAGATTAAAAAAGGACAAAAATAATAATTGGTCTTTTCCCAAAATATATTTTTTTCCCTAGATCTAAGGGAATTTTATAATAACACTGCACCAGGGATTAGCGACCTAGCTACAAGATACTATTTGACCATTCATTAAAGCGTCTGTGTCTAATTAATATAATATTGTAGGTTATAAACTGAATCTAATATTTTCAGTAAGTAATAACTTATAGAATGATTCCTGCAAATTATCTACTATTCCGTAATTCCGTCCGAAGTTGGTGTTAACATAGTTGCTGCGTACCCGGGCTGCTAACAGATTTCCGAGATTTGCACGCTTCAACGGTTTGCCGCTGAAGCGCCACAAATATGTTTTGTATGAAGTATTTATTAGAACAGAAAGTCCCATACAAGTTCACTGCACAAACGCACTCACAATACAAACAAAGAGATATATCGCATTCTAAGACCAAACTACACGGACTATCTATAAGCGGCGGAGCCAATAAAAGTTATACGTTTTGTGTATGGGTAGAAATAGGCGGAGCATCGCTGTGCGTAGATGCGATTTGCAGTAGTATGTGTGAACGACTTTGGCGATGCACATTGTGTGCGCGATTTCATACTGAAACTGGTTCATTGCCCTTTTATCTTGTTTTTATTACTTTTCTATCTATGAGACATTAAGGGGAACGGCTGCGCTGCCTGTTTCATACATAATTTAATTTTGGTTTCGAGGCGAAAATACCCATCCAAACTGAATAATATTTTTTTTAAATAAAGGTTTGGTAAATATCTAGTACGGATGAGAACTATTTTGTTAATTTTTGTTTTAAATTATGAAGTACATGCCATGAAAAAAAATAATTTTCATAATTTCAGAGACAACTTACAAAATTATTAGAGGGTTTATTGTATTTAAAAATAAATAAAAAAAATTATACTTGCTATGTAATTATGAATATGTAAATAAAACTACAAAAACAAAACATAAAAAAAAGGTTTTTTGGGTCGATATTTTAAAATATGTACGGCAAATTTGTGTTCCAACATAATTTGATGGTTTTTAATTTAATTTAAAGTCCACCATAATGTTTATTTTAATTTTTTTTACTTCATTATGTTTTCAAAGTGAGCGGGGTACAACTTTTTTTTTAAATCACCGTTAGCCCCAAAATAATTGTTAAAGGTGCCTCTAAAATCGCCAAAAATCCATTCCTTTAATGGCCTATATTTCAAAATGTAAAAAAAAATAAATTTTAATCCGTACTAGATATTTACTATACTTTGTGATGAAAAAAAAATCATTAGGTTTAAAATCATAGGTGAGTATTTTGGCTTAAAATCCAAAATTAAGTTTTGTATGAAACAGGCCGCGCAGCCGTTCCCCTCATAATATAATAATAATTAATTGCACAATTGTGTCCCAAATCCCATAATTGTGCAATTAATTTATTTATTCGATATGCACATATTAATTTTATCCGCGCATTAATAATTCTTTAGGCGTCCATTGGACCGAATCAGACTGAAGGTCGGAGAGCGGATGTTGTGTACATTCATATCTGAGCGTTTTGATGGATTAAAAAAAATGCATTTACATGATTGTGAAATAATGCTCCTACCACAATTGTGCTGTAAATCACGAAATCAAATACTTTTTAATCATACCATATTATTTCCTTGTTACTTTTTTGTGGACTTCCTTGCCACGGATGTCATTTTTGTAAGGCCTCCAAACTAAAAACGCAAATATAAATATATGAATAGTGGCGGTTTTATCTAAATTGCGTAACAAGTTTAACTAGTTAATTTCCGTGCTAAAAATCCACCCGTCCCGTATACGTAATACTACCAGAGAGCGAGTCTGAAATGAATTCCATGTGTGCAATATGAATTCAGCATCTATGGGACAGTCTTTTCTAAGAAATCGTTCATACTCTTGGCGTTTCAGCGGAAAATCATAGAAGCGCGTAAACCTTTGGAATTTACTAGCTGCCTGGATGCGCAGCGACTATGAACAAATATCCAATAATATCAAGGAATAGTATTTTCATTGTGTGATTTTTTCTCTGATTATTGTGTTTTAAATCATTCTTAAAATACGTTAATTACTAAAGATGTTACGTTTTCGTTTAAAATTTTATTGTTTATTGCGTAAATTGTGAATCTCGTATTTAAAATATTTTTTTCGTCATTCCATTTTTATTGAATTAACTTATAAACCCCATTTTAAATTTATTTAAAAAAATTGGAGATAATATTTACAAATCTCAAATGAAATGAAACAGAAAAAAAAAACAGAAAAAAAAAAGTTAACGGTCGCATCTCGAACTCGAACCCGGGACCTCTCGGTCTATCCTAGACCAGCGCTCTAATCAATTCAGCTAATGCCACCGATTGTTCTCCGTCATTTTTATCGATATCGTACTTCAATTTAAGAACTGTCAATAATGATCTTCAATTAATTTCCTTTTTTGCTGCTATCTTTCTAAATTGATTGCAAGATTCAGGACGTCTGCGCGAAGAATAAAACACAACTGTACTATGTTTATAATGACGAAAAAAGACTCAAATATGCATAAATATGCATTATGCATATTATGCTGACAATAATAATGGAATAATTTGTAAAAAGATGTTTTTCATGAAAAATCACCTCAATATCGAAATGCACGTAATCCGATGTATATATAGTCGGGACTAGTTGTTATATTTATTTGCGCTCAATCGGACCCTAGAACTGGATGTACGTAGAAATAAAATACGGAGCTGAAACAGGCGCAACAGCAATCCGTCATATTTATTTCCGGTATTATGAGTACCTAATGAGAAACGAATTGTGTAAATAAAATTATAAATTTCAGTAGACTTTCTATGAATATCGGTAGATCGATAGATTTTAGCTAAAATTGCATCACTAGTTTGGAGTTCGTAGTTAGAACGTTGGCCGATCGTGTAGTTGCCCGATTTAAACTCACCATACAAGATATGAATCATTTTTCTTCTCGTTACTCGTTATACTTTAATAGCTTTTGCTTTATTTGTTGAACATAACGCTCTGTAATATTCGGTAATAGTATTTATGTATTTGGTAAGTATAATTTAGTATTCAATGTTCACTGTGACCGTGAATATGAATGTTCACTTTCCTTCCCTGTCACCATTTCCATATGAATTGTACATAGTAGTTGTAATCGCAGTTAACCGTATCTGATCAAATCAGCTCTTGGTAAACTGTTTCGTGATTTAAAAAAAACTGGTATTACTGTTTACTACCGTAGACACGTGAAAAGTCCCGGGATATTGTAATTGTAAGATTTTTGAAGCCTAAAGTTTGGACCGATCTTTTTAAATAGAATATTAAAAAAAAATGACCTAATATTTACTAACGTAAATCTAGGATTTATTTACAGCAACAACTGGGTATCTGGTCACGAAAGAAAAATTACGGGTCGCAGCTTAAAATATGCATTTATATGTGGTTTGTAATAATTTTTACTCCATTTTAATTTTTTTATTAATAAATAATAATAATAATTGAGTAGAAGTACTTAAAAACCAAAGAAAATTTTTGCTACTGCCGAGAATCAAACCCCGATCAACTGGTTGGAAGGCAATTAGAAGAAATAAAAGAAGATAAGGCAAGAAAGCCTGTTAAATCTCCTTGTTTCTATTATTTATGTTTCTAGTACATTATAGTTTCTAACCGAGCGGCCAACACCTTCGGGTTTCAACCCAAAAAGTATTCAGGTTACTTTAGGTTATGTTAGATTAGATCAGGTTAGGTTAGTTTATGAAAATGGGTTTAACAAAATATATTATATATCAATAAATTGGCAGCTGTTTGAGAATCTTTGAACTTTCAAGGCCTTGAACGCTAGAAATTAAAACAATGAAGTGACAATTTGATTAAACGCTCGCATTCAGTTGAATTTTTAATGGTGATTATAGGTTAGTCATAGACAAAAAGTAATCCAGTTTATGCGCTCTTCTCTTCCAAGCGGAAATACAAATTAAAATGCGGTTTATTTCTAAGGAAAAAGAGATACTTACAGACACGCGAATTTTTACGCGTATCTCGGAATTTTCACGCGATATACCCAAATTTCGTCTTTTTCATGTGACATTCTAGCATTTCATACCAAGAAAATAATATTGTAGGTTCTAAATATTTCTTTGTCTATGGTTTTGACAAGCTCAAATAGCCATAAAATGGAACGTAGCTTCTTAGTTCATGTTATTCTTTTTATAAAAAAAAATATAAAAAACAAAAATATAATCACTACTTTTGTTGCTATGGCCTTTTGCTAAGCGCATAAAGGACGTGATTTATTAGTAGTTCGTTAGTAGTATCGTTAGCGTGCATTGGTGGAGTACCACGCCGCTTCATTCCAGACGACGCTAGGGAACGGTATGTTGTTTTAGGCCGAACTATAGCGGCACCACCGACAAGATGTCATGTATTACAGTGAGAAACCAGCAGAATTGAACATCTGCGCACTATTGCACCGTCAAAATCGTGTGATCGTTAGTCAAACTGTTGATGTTGATGGCTTAAATTTGCCCACGTGATGCTGAAAATGTCCCTAACCTTACTGATTATACCCGACATCATTCTTGATGCGTCATTCCGCGAAATGGTTGACCTTGCAACGTGCAGTAGCATCATCAGGCATGCGAATGAACGCCTTAAGCCTCGTTCACACGGAGCGATATCATCGCTGCTATTTGAATAGTAGCGGCGATTTCGCTTCGCGTGACAAGGTATTCGCTGAGAGTAACTCAATTAGCAACATTTAAGTATAGTGGTGATTAGATATCATTTTGTTATGAACTTTAAATAAATTATTCAAATCAGACAGTAAGTTCTGATGAACTACTTTTTAATACTCGTAGTTTGGCTGACGGTTCTTTTATTTCAAAATGTTGTTATTATAAGCGTACGTACTTAGATATCTGTATAATAGTGGCGTGCAGTCTCTATAGGCTGAAATGCTGTGATTACTCTAAGAAACGCGAACCGTAATCAAAATCAAAATATTCCCTCCGTGAATTTGGTAAGGAACTTGTTCGCTAATTTATTCAGTTGGAATAACAATCAGCAGAAGATGATAATAAAATAGTTACTTTCAAATATTTTATCTACAATTGAAAAACTGCACAGATTATTTAACACATATAACAAAATAAAATCTTTTAAATATTAATATTTGATAATAGTCTAATACAAACTATTTTTACTTACGTATATATAAAAAAAACGTAAATAAGAATACAAAGCCGTTAAACGTAAAATAATATTTCCTAATAATCTATTACAATTTCTTTCATCTAGCCAAGTCTTCTACATATTTATCTTAGCTGTTTTATTTTAATACAATTTTTAAATTTAGCAGATTAGATTAGAAAAAATCTGGAATTCATTATCCTTGTCCTTATGCTTAAGACTTCTTAGTGTGGTTCCGATTGCATGTCAATGATAATACATTTTTCGTCGTTCATGTGACATAATGTGGATGATTTGTATAGCGCCATTTTTGTGAAAAATCACCTCAAGGGCGCTGTACAAATATTACTTCCTATTCTTTGTATAATTATGTACAAGTTGCCGGTCACGTGACCTCTTCTCCGCTACGCGACGCTAATATTCCCTCGCCTGACATCTCGAATCGTTAGTCGCTAGTTGTCGAATGTTATTGGTTTGTTTCGTGTATTTTTCGATATATAGGACATTTCCCTCACTACTTAGCAGTTTCAGTAGCTCCGTGTGACCGTCTACTAACGGATATAAGTCACTCGCCGCGACGAAAGCGCTCCGTGTAATCGAGTCTTTAGTGGCACTACGTTACCTGAATCGCGTGGGTACAGGTAGGAAGAGTGAGAAATTTACACCTTCTGAGAATTCCTTGATAGATGATTGACCATTTTTACCGTCGTTCAATACCTCTGGTCACGAGAAACTAAGGCAAGCAGATTGTTTGAAAGGGTTCGTGGATTTAATGTTTATTCAATGGATTTCTATGATTTATATACAATAAAAATTATTAGGTTTGGTTGGTTTAGGTTAGTTTAAGTTAGGTGCATTTAGGTTAGGGTATGCTAGGTGAGGTTACTTCAGGTTAGATTATTGTTTATATTATGCTTGTTAATCGTTTTTACTTTATTCCAAAAGTCATAACTCTTAACTGTAATGCGACGCAATTCAAGCGACCATGTAACTAATGATTTATTATTACTGCAGTTAGTTACAGAGGCGGACTGGCCATTGAAATTTAACCTGTCCCTGAAGACATTTAAAAAAAACTAACCATAATATTGGATGGCTGCAACAGGTTCAAAATACCACCAGGATCCAGTCTGAACCTTAGAAACTGGGCATTCAATGAGTAAGAGACATCGCGTAAATATTCCGACTATTTTTTTTTCTTTTTTAACCTCCTTCCATAGAATAAATGAGAACACGAAAGTGCGATGTTGGCGTGTTCCGTGATCCAAAAGTCTTAACATTTTTTTAATATGTATATTCACTGTTTTTATCACTATTATGAAGTTTTCATTGAATGGCGATACACGATATCAGGCAGTGTAAGAGAGATAGAGTGTGCGCTAAATGGGCTAGAAACAAAAGGTACTAAGTCAGTGGCGACATCGGTTTATATTTAAATCTACGCGGAAGTCAATTCTACCTTTGCACACAGAACAAGTCGTAGAATCGAATGTCCAATTCGGCCCTGTGCAAGTATTATCTAAGATTATAAGCAGAAGGTATTACATTATAACAAGAGAATGTAAGTAATTACCTGAGAATCGTTCACTTCTTACATGAGAAATAACCTGGAGTTATTTTAATGTAAAGTGTAATGACGGTATAAGGTAATTGTAATTTATAAGGTGTTTAAATTTATGAATTCAAGTTATTCAGTTTACATTTTGAATATATATATATATATATATACAATTTTGACTCTCCTAAAACGGGAAATCATCCTAGTAGGACAGTCAAAGGATTTTAAAAAAATATTACATTTGTATATTTTGTACTAGATATTTTTTATTAAATTTCGCTTTTACGCAGTTGATAAACTAAGCTCACTGATTAACCATCGCGACGTTTCCCCGGAGTGGTAAGCATGTGTCAATTCTCTCAATTCTCTCGTATATCTGCAATTTTTTCGTACAGATTCCATTCCGGTCGTTTTTCCAAGTGGTTTCCATGTGAAAAATATCACTCTATTTTGACACATTTCCGTTTTGGACGCATTATTTGACGGCTGTCATTGTTTCACGTAAGCGTTATTTTTCCTATTTTGTGGAAATGTTGCGTGTTTATTTCGGAAAATATTTAACATATAGCTATATTTAGACCGGTCAGTGGCTGAGTTGGCATCTGTCCGGTTCCTACACAGGCGTCATTAATTAAATTCCTCGGCTGGCTAAATCCTCCTAAGATAATCAACGTACATTATCAAGAATAACACTATCGATTTTAACGGTTTTCATTATTTCCAAAGCTTTTAAATTATCTAATACGTAAACGATTACTCTATACTTTTTTTCTTATCTCTTTGAACTTATCTATTATTTATTAATTGTTACCCTTTGCGCTATGCACAAAAATCTTGTCTTAAGTTTTTAAGAACTTTAGTTTATCAATTAATAATTATCTATTATTCTTTATTAATTATTATACTATACTCAAATTATTTTGTATACGCAGTTGTTTTTTTCTTTACTATTCAAATTTACTTTAATTGGTATACAAATTCGTTTTTCTTAGAGGTATACAAATTCAAAATGAAAAAAAAAACACATTAAAATAATGTTAATGTCTATGATATTGGCTTTATTGAATAGATAAGTTTATGCCATTACTGTTTAAATATGATTTCGGGCATATGAGTGCCACGGCTAGCTTGAATGAAGCGCAATCGTGAAGTCCAATTTTCAACAACTTTATTGAGCAACTGGGGTCGTATGTCGGCAATAACACGGCGAATGTTGACTTCCGAATGGTCCAACGTCTCTGGTTTATCAGCATAGACTAGTGACTTCACATACCCACAAAGAAAGTAATCTAATGGTGTGAGATCATGAGAAATGGACGTAGTGCACGATAAGTTTGGCGAACCGAACCATGATTTTCAAAATAAATTAGCACAATTTGCAAGCGCTGTTCTGATGTCAGTCTATTCATGATGAAATTGAAAAACGTACTGACTACAAATCAACTATCAACTGTCAAATTGACAGTCTGTAGAAACAATGTTTCAAGATTAAAAACCAAACCTATAAAAAAAACACCTTGTACTACCATACTACGTCAATACTCGCCCTTTTCCCTTCTATTTTTTGTATAATGGCACTTATGAACTAAACTTGTCAATTTGACTGTCCTAAAACGAGATTTGCTCCCAATTGGGCAGTCAAAGCTTTCTTACATTTTGTTGTAAAATAATGTGTGTTTCAAATAAATACATATTTTTATTTTTATTAACGCCAAAACCATTTTTGTGTAGAATATTAGCGCAGGTGCTATGATTATAGTTATGATCTTTTTCAATTGACGAATTCCGAAAAACCATGGTTAAATAATCATCTAAGATCTTCTTTAATTCTGATATTGACTCATTATGTATAAATTTGAATAGTTTTTACGAACATATTAAAAAGTTTTTTTTACGATGACATTTAATCGAAACTGTTAATTTTAAGAGTCAATAGTTTTTGATAATAATATTATTGATTTATAGGTAGGTGTGTTTAATCAACTGTTTTCAATCAACATTGAAAGTGTTTTATAATATTGTTAAATGGCTGGTTTATTGCTAGATGGCAACCTGTCATTATTGCTATGGCCACAAAAACGTTTAAAAACATATTTTGAATTCTTCATGCAAATTAACAAGTCGAGTAATGTCGTGACCAAGTTATTGTTTTTTTTTTAAATGCTGTTATCCCATTAAGTTAGAGATTTAAAAAAAAAATTATTTTACTAGTCTCCGATAAGTTCTTTAAAAAGGACAAAATAATGTTACAAACCTTAAATTTAAAAAAATATCTACGTTCAATAGATATTTTCGATGAAAAAAAAAAATTTAGTCCATTCATGTTGACTCAATGAATTGGTTTTCCTCAATTCAACACTCTACTAATTATAGGTACCATTCTCCACTGTCCAGAATATCTAGACTTGTTAACTCAAGCCAGGGCCTTGAATTTTTCGATATCAGTCTAAATGATTTTATTTTTATTATCGGGTTTTACGAAAATAAATCATCATTTAATTTGTCTGACATCATGGTTTCCTACAAAACCTTGTTCAGGCTTTGACTTAAATCTTCTCTCAAATGTATATTTTTGCCCTATTTTTGTCATTGCTTCATTAATGTACTATGTATGTACTGTTATTTTTCTGTAGCTCTTGTTCATCTCATTTTGTGTTGTGTATTTTCTATATAATATAAAAATAAATAAATTATAATACCTGGGCAAATAAGCCATAGACCATTATTAATATGAATCGCAAACACAACGCGTGTCACCAACACCGTTCTCCCATATTACTGCAAATCGCATTATCGCATCTACGTACAGCGGCGCCCTACTTTCATTATTTCCTCCGCTTTGATAGTCCGTACAGTTTGGTCAAAGCTCGGCGACACTCGGCAGCCTTCCATGCCGTATCTCCCTTTGTTTATATTATCGGTTGTTAATGGGTTAAACAAATAGTTTCTATCCATGTACTTCCTTGGGTAAGTACTAAGTTCAGCATCTATTTTCCAAAAGCCTGTCAATCATTCAAACAAATTACGTTTCAATTTGACCTTGATAGTTTTATTCATGTCAAAAATGTCAGCAACAGACTTGCAAAAACAACATTTTTTTAAATAACAATACAAAATACAAAGAATGGCAACACACAACACGCAATTATTATTATGTTGATACGTTCATTTTCAAATTATTTATAGACATGCTTTTCCGCCATTTGTCCATTGATGGCGATCATGAAAATTGTAAATATTTGACAGTAATTGCCGCCAATTTTGTCTATGGACTAGCAATTATTATTATTTGAAATGAGATGGAACGATTTTGGCATTTCAGATTTGGTGATTAATTGGAGTTATGTTATTTGTATTATTAGATAGGTATGTACACCGAAGAGATAAACCTATGGAAGTGTGATGTGGGAGTGTCCGCGTACCGAAATATGCTCTATTTTCCTTACTTTTATGGAAATGATCAAACGTTTTCAAATAACGAAATTCTTTTTTTAACAGAAAACCATTTTTAATAATTGAGGTAATAATTGACTCAGCGTTCGAAATATAGCCAACAACTTGCGGCCAATTGGCATCATAGAGATAACACGGGCTTCAGTCGATTACAAGCGCTCGCCGGGTATGGATCTCCAATGATAACTGCAAAATGCCTATATGACTGGATAAGTCGTTCTGGAAAAGATAGAAAAAGCAATGGTGTAACTTTCGTCGGTTTTACCATAATCAATATTCACGTAAATTGGCTTTTATTAATGTTATAAATTTCAAGGAACATTTGAAGTAGGCACGCTGGTAACTCAAATGATCCCGGCTCGCCGCCGCTATGAGACGCGGCGCAGCGATCCCGTTTGTTGAGTTCGTTCGCGGTCGGAAGGATTCGAGCGACATCGATAGCCGCCTTACCCCCCTTCCAACTTCACGGGTGGGAACGCATTTTACACCGATTTTTCAAGGAACGTAGACTCTATATATCTCAATGTCTTCATTGATCTGTCAGGGGTCTAGAGTCAAAGGCCTTATGTCAATTTAGCGAATAGCTTCTAAGCGAAAGTTACGTTTGGAAGGTAATCACAATTTATTCAAAGGCTTAAACGGGCTGAGAGCCGACTCGACAAGAACACGAATTTTCAATAGAGAATAGTCTCTAAACCGTAGAGATATGCACCCATCCTACACAACTTCTTTAGGTTCCTCAACCATGTAATTTATCGTCTCCTGGTTTAACGACTACTCTTTTTCTTAAATTTTGAAATAACTTATTGAAGATTATAAACCTAATTACAAGATCATAATAACTGTCAAAATGAAAAATAAGACTGAAAAGATAGAGAAAATAAAAAAAAGGTAACGATAGCACCTGGGACTCGAGCCCAGGAGGACCTTATGGTCTATCTGAGACCTTGTGCTCTAATCCGCTGAGCTACAGCTACCCCAATCCGTCCCGCCATTTTTATCGTTATCATACTTCGATTTCTAAGAACTGTCAATATCATCTTCAATTAAATCCTATATATTTATGGCTACTACCTTTTTATTTATGATTACAAGATTCTACCCAAATTTATTCGTAACCTTTAGATAGTGTCTCGGATAGACCTATCATTAATATTCAATTTTGGAAAAACTTATTGAAAGTTATAAACCCCATTGTAATATATTTTTTAATCATTGAATATAATTTTAAAAACTCTCAAAATGAAACATGAAATCGAAAAGGTAACGGTAGCAGCTGGCCCTTGAAACCAGCTGAACCTCGCGGTCTATCCGGATCTTGCGCTCTAGTCCACTGAGCTACAGCTACCCGAATCCTAAAAACGATAGTTTAAAAAAAAATTGATATTATGTTTATTTACAAAAATTTAAATGTCCTAAAACCAAAGTAATAAAAAATGTTATGTATTCATTTTTATCTCACTACAAAATTCTTAATGTCCCTGTACACTGAGTGCACAACACTGAAGCTCGAGGGATTTTATAGCACTGTGGGGAAGGGTTCGTAATAATTTAATTAAGTTTTTTTTTTCAGTTTGCTCGCCTAACCAGTACACTTGTTAACTAAAAAAATTACAGGCTAATAACACTGTATGTTTTATTTATTTCGCAGTTCCCAAGGCAGTGGAGGGAGAGTTTCACGTGGACAATGGCGTGTGGAACGACAACCTGCTGAACAAAAGCTCCGCGGAATACAAGAAGCTGGCCGAGTCCCTGGAGAACCAGCTCAGGGAGGGTCTGTTCGACTTCCAGACCCTCAACTATGGAGCTAACGACATCTCTGTCAAGATTATTGACTTCCAGTGAGTATTCCCTAACTATTTTAACGACTTTAAACTCAACTTTGTATATCAAGCTTTTCTAGACAATTTTTCAATGACAATAAAAGGGAAGCAATAAACATTATTTGTAAAGGACGATCGTTTAGCAATTCGACGAATTGGATTCGCACAGTATCTTTGGGTACTCCTTTTTCAGAGTAAGTTAGAAGTTTAAAAGATGTGTAGGTACTAACATTTTTTTGATCTTTTAATATAAACCTAAACCCTCCGAGCGGCAACAGAATATTATTTGAAAAGGAGATATGTTAATACAAAAGAGAGAGAGAGAGAGCACGCTAATATAAAAAAAGCTTGGGGCGCAAGCATCGTTTAAAAAAATATTTAATAAAACAAGACATATTTATAATTGAGCAAAAATCTCCAGACTACTGATGTAGATAGCATTTAAAGAAACGCTGTGATTTTATTCGTGCCTATAACATGTTAAATAATAGTACCGCACGTTTTATTCATATTTTTGGAGCACACTTTGTGATTTATTTTTCTATGGAGACAATTTCATATAATTACTTTTTCAACTAGACATCTCAACAGAGATTATATTAAAAATGACATATTTTTTTAAGTGCATAAAAACTTCAAGTTTTCAAGGGAAATTTGTAATATGTACCGCTATAGAAATTCGGAATGCCGAGGTTTAAGCATTATGCAGAAAATCGGAGACTATGAAGCAGCAAGAGTTTTCGATCGGTGAGCTCTGGCGTCATAGAATTTGAACAGATTTTTTTCAAAGGAAAGGTTGTAATTTGCAATAAAAGGCGCTTTGACGATTTAGCAGTGCTACCTTCAGCACCGGTAAACAATAGAAGACACGGCAAACTCGTTCCAAATAACGCAGTTGATTCAAGCCATGAGAACGGGTCATTTATTCGAATTGTTCTTATAAAAACAGTTTGGAGCAATCTACGAAATAGTTTGTTTCTTCCATCCTATGGAATCTCTTTAAGACCTAGGTTAACCCCCTCCCCTCCGAACCCCATCCCCAAATATGGTGTTTGGAATAAAAATAATACCTAATCAATGTGAATAAACTTCATTTTTAGCAAATTACAACAATGTAAGAGATAAAACATTCTCAAACAATTTTCTAAAACAAGAAAACAACAAAGTGACTGTTGTATTTCAACATCTGGCTATTCATGTCTAGTCATTTAACCTATTGTTCATGACAAGATCACACGTACATTGTACAAAGCAATTCCTGGTTCCCAGGTGATCTCAGCTATACTGTTAGATATTTTTAATTCAAAAGCATCACAATCGAGATTTTTATTTTTTTCAATCTTTATTTAAGACTACCTGAAATACCCGCCGTTGCCCGGAAATATGAATGATTTGAAAGAAAGTTTTGAGATTGTGATGTATTACCCCTACCCTGACGCCTACCCCTACCAATAACCCTACCCCAGTGGCGTGCATAGCTTTATTACCAAAGGTGGGCTGTCTGTAGTTTTTTAATTGAATATTATTAACTGTTTTTGTAAAGAATGCAAGGCTGATGTAAGCGTAATGAACAAGATTAAGAAAGGGACGCTTAGATGGTTTGGGCATGTAGAGCGAATGAACGAAGAGAGGAGTGTAAGGAGAATATATGACGCGCATGTGAATGGAAGAAGAAGCCGGGGACGAGGAAGACATGGCACGACCAAGTGAATCAAATACTTGAGTTGGGCCATGTCAGAAGTCGTAATAATAGAAGAGAATGTATGAGACGTTGTATGAAAGTGAATGAAGCAAGAAGTGTGTGCCAAGATCGAGTTGTTTGCCTGCGGGGAAACGGCGTTAGTTAGTTAGTTTGACCAATTGAATAAACGAGCTTGAATGTCTTAGAAATTTATTTTTCTATTATAATTTCATTTTTTACGGTTCGTTGTTTTTTCTGACGGTAGACGCATCTTTTCAGCCTTTATGTACTGCACGCCGCTGCCCTACCCCTACCCATACCCCTACCCTTACCCATACCCAGTAGTTTTCCTTTTAGTTTGAACGTCAAGCGTGCAAAATTTAATCAAGCTCGTAATAGATTGTAGATTTTATACAAAACTAACAAACAAACACTGCCCGCCCGGCACATTCTTGTTTACATAATAGATTATAAAATACTCGTATACATATATATTATAAGACAACCTCGACCTTTCGTTTTCATAAGGTCGGTAGTACGACAAACATCTTTTTATGAAAACAACTCTAAATTTAAAGATCAGTTGAAATTAGTAATTAATCCATAAAGTCTTAACTATAAAGCAGAAATCTGTTGGCAAAAACTAAGAGTAAATAATTCGTGCCTCATGAAATTTGCATGACATTTTCTGTCTAGATTTTTAGTTACTATGGAACTATTTTAATCACGTGCTTGAAAAAATTGAAAAGATATCAACTTTTAAAATTGTATCGAAAAAATCTGGGTCAAAACCAAAGCAAATATAATGTTTTCTGAAGTAGTAAAAACATTCGAACAGTGAGCTCTGGAGTCATGCAATAGTTCTAATTTGTTAGGTCGGTCCAATAATTTTCAACTCGCAAAGCCATTTTAATTTTTACGACCTAGGAAGCTTTGTTTGATTCTCATGAAACAAAAATCCACATTGATTAGGACTCGGGCGAAGAAGGGTAGTCAAATTTTAGTATCTAACAACTAGGAACCCGAAAAGTTCGAGATATTTTTGGTGCAATTCGTGTTATTTTCGGGAAAAGTTGTGTTACTTTTCAACAGAAGTGTAATATGTCTTTTTTTAAATAATAATAATAATTTATTATTGTTTTAAATTGTTTTAATATTACCAATTTGCAATTTTGGAATAATTTATTGTAGCTTATAAAACTCGTTGTAATATATATTTAATCATTGAAGATAATATAAACAACAACTCTCAAAATGAAACATGAAACCTAAAAGACACAGAAAATAATAAAAAAATCATATAATAAAATAATATAAATAATGTTAATTATCTGAATTGCACAAAAATCTTCTTCTATCTTCTATTCTATAAAGAAGAATGTGGCGGTGAGTGTTTGTTTTGTATTCAAATCTACAGTTTTATTCCGAGCTTGATGAAATTTTGCACACTTGACCTTCGAAATAAGGGGAAGGTCACTGTCTACATGAGATTTTGAAAATCACCCCCTTTCCTAGACAGGTGCGGCTCGTGACATCTTGGTGTACTAGGGTGCTGAGATTGAAAAAAAGAAATTTTTATTAAAAAAATTATTTTCGTCTACAACGGCATCAATAATGTCGTTTTTTCTCCAATATTAGCACTCTAGCACAATGTAAAGTCACGATTCGCCCCTGTTCCAACCCCTTAAATGTGTTTGGTGACCAGATCTGAATAGCCGGGTATTTCCCCACCTTCCTCTGCCCCTTTTCCTTCCCCTCCCCAATACCTTCAACCTCACAACATTCCCCAATTGGGGATGCCATAGTCTCACTGGCTCCAGACGGTTGGGAGCAGTTGGGACTCTTGTGCGGTATTCATGTAGAAAAATATACTTCGATATCCTTGCGGGAAACTGCGTGATTGTTAGTTAGTTATATAATACTATTATAATGTAGCAATGGACAATATATTCACATCGAAAATATCGATTATTTGAGTTAAAAGAGGAAATTCAATACATTTTTTAATGAAAACATTTATTTATGCATGGTGTCCGTGATATTCGTGGTACAAGCGGGAAACTGGTAAATCTACATCACCTTTCTATGTCGATTTTACGAGTCCGAGGTTTGGAATTTTTTGGATGAAATTTAAAAAAAAAATCGGTGGCTACTTGGTTTCAGCTGTTTTTTGTCTTTTAAAATATGTCGAAGCATTAACCCGGCACCAATAGTTTCTTAACCTTTAAGTTTACGAAAAAGGGGAGAAAAAAGTAAAAAAAAAAAACTGTTCTTACCTATAGAAAAATAAAAATCGATTCTGGGTACACAAGTTTGATTTTACATCGATAATCCGTTTAAAAATAAAAAGTAACAAATCTAAACGCTCCGGCCGGCTTGGCTCTGACGCCATCCGATTCGATTGTGATGCTTTCGCGGAGAGGTTGACAACTATGGTGACGTCATCTGTTACATAACTGTTTGTCGCCATAGTTACTGGATTTCCTCTTTTGCTATTATTAACTACGTTACTCTTCCCAAAGTGGATTTACAGATCTAATTTTTAATTACGTAAGTAGTTGTTTAAAACATTTTTTGTTGTCAAGAGTTAATCGTGATTACTGACATCGTTTCGCCATGCAGTCTTTTTAATCATAAAACCATGTCACCATCACATTTGTTACATTTAGATAGCGGATGTGTCGCCATCGTGTAATAAGACGAGTTTTTTCCGGTGGCAAATCTGAAAAATAATGTACCACGCCGAGCTAATATAATTTGACTATAATTATAATTGTGAATGCCTTCACTGTTTGCGAATTACCGCGGAAGCATCTAGAATCATTAGTTGAAGAATTTTTGACTCTATTTAGCCATGTTTCAGTTCGCAGTCTAAAGTCTCCGGTAAAAATGTAGATGTCATTTTGGTCTACAATGTGTCTTATTCTCTGGTCTATTATCTTTCGGCAGCTCTATCGAAGCCAGAGTCAAGTTAACCTGCCAGAAACTGTGCGTACTGAACAGGGCCCGCAGATACTTTAATACTACACAACTGTTCCCTGTACAAATCGCAAATGCGCCCCACTGTTGAATTTGGCAGCTACCTCTGGTCTGGAGCCCCAAAATATCTGCAAAACCACCCTTAACTCTGCAGAAACGAGTGGTCCGTTTGATAGATTCCCCTATTTTAACAAACGAATTGCAATCTTTAGAGCACAGGCGTCAGGTGGGAATGCTGTCATTGTTCTACCGGTATTTAAATGGAAGTTGCTCTGAGGAACTAGCATCATTGATGTCGGAAAACATGCCAAACGCGCGCCCAACATTTGTACACAGTTGACATTTGTCACATGAGAATGGGTTGCTTCTACGACTTGTTCTTGAGTTCAACAGCATGGCTGTGGAACGATTTGCCGGCCTCCGTGTTTCCTCCCTCCAACAACATGGGTCTCTTTAAGATCCATGTTCACTCCTTCCTCAAAAAGATCCTCCACACAGCATTCTCAAAGATGACATAAGCGTTGAAGGAAATTACTTTCCTGTCTGGAGTTAATATAAAAAAATAAATTATCACATGACATTGCTATGTCAGATGGAACCTTATTATTCCAAATATTCCAGGGGGTCGAAGCGTACACGAAACCTACTCTAGAAAATCTGTCGGGTATGTTTTGTTACACCTGTATATTTATATATTAATTGAATCGTGTTTTTCTTTCTTTCAGACCCGGATCCATCGTAGTCAAGTACCGCATTGGCTGGACTGAAAAACCTGGAATCGAAAACCCTCCGGATCCAATCACAGAATCCAACCTGAAGACCAAACTGATGCGCTATCTCCAACTCCACTCCGGCTATATAGCAGATAACAGGATTGGCATGAACTCCGTGACCAGCGCAAGAGTGGTGGACAAGTGTCAAAACGACAATAACGGCTGCAAATACAGCTGCGAGTTCGATAAGAATATTATGGACTTTGTTTGCAAGTGCCCAGATTATCTGAAGCTGCACTCCGGTGGAAAGATTTGCATTACAGAAGGCGACTCGGAATATGATCATGATGTGCCAATTCCTGAACCTGGCAAGATAGATGAAGCAGAACCTGCGCATGAACCTACATCAGAACCTACATCCGAACCATCAGCCGAACCAGCACTTGAAGATGGCGCTTCTTTGCGAGCTTCCACAAAAATGCAAGAACCAGTGTCTGAGCCTACATCAGAGCCAGCTGCAGAGCCAACTTCTGAACCTGCATCAGAACCTGCAGCAGAACCAGCCGCAGAACCAACTTCTGAACCAGCTGCAGAACCCACATCTGAACCTGCATCAGAACCATCTGCAAAATCCGCTACTGAGCCGACATCAGAACCTTCAGCAGAACCAACTTCAGAACCAGTTTCAGAACCCACATCCGAGCCAGCAGTTTTGAAAGAAAAGAAAGATAGTACAGTCAACTTGTCAATTGCTCCAATTGCTGAACCAGCTCCGGAACCAACAACTGAGCCTTCAGCTGAACCAACGTCTGAACCTGTATCAGAACCGATAGCAGAACCTAAATCTGAACCATCAGCAGAACCTAAGTTCGAACCAGTAGCCGAACCTACAACAGTACCGACAGCTGAACCCAAATCTGAACCGGCTGCAGAACCAACCATTGAACCTAAATTCGAACCATCATCAGAACCCACGTCTGAACCAGCAGCAGAACCTACAACAGTACCAACAGTTGAACCCAAAGCCGAACCTGCTGCAGAACCAACAGCTGTACCAGCAGCCGAACCAGCGGCCGAACCCGCGACTAAATTTGCAGCTGCACCAGCGGCTGAGCCTACTTCTGAACCTGCAGCAGAACCAACAACACCACCATCAGCAGAGCCATCCGCTGAACCAACGCTGATTGTTAAATCAACAACTGAATCAACTTCTGATAGGTCTCCCAAGTCTTCAGTTCTCCCTGAAGAAGAAACTGTTGGGCAAACAGTAACAACAATGCGTACATCCAAGGATTTAGTTAATGAAATGAACAAAATTGATGAGAAATCAACTGATATGCCAATTGATCTCACAGTTCGACCACTTTTGCCTATCAATCTTGTTACTGTTGAACCATTAGCAGAACCAACAGCTGAACCAACAGTTGAACCGGCGGCTGAACCCACAGCAGAACCGGCCTCTGAACCATCAGCAGAGCCTAAGTCTGAACCTGCTTCGGAACCTACAACCGAGCCAACAGCAGTTCCAAAGTCTGAACCTGCAGCACAACCAGCAGCAGAACCATCAGCAGAACCAGCAGCAGAACCAGCAGCAGAACCAGCAGCAGAACCAGCAGCAGAACCAACATCAGAACCATCAGCTGAACCAACATCTGAACCAGCAGCAGAACCCACAACAGAACCCTCTGCTGAGCCATCATCCGATTCAAAGAAACCTATAACTTTGCTTGAAAAATCTGGATCAACCACAGAAAAGGTGGATTCTACTTCGGTGAAGTCTGAAATGGAAATTTCTACAAAATTGGAAGAAATGAAAATGATTCAAAACTCTTTAGCAACAACACAATCAACAATGAGGGAAATGCACCTGGCCTTGCCTGAGGATAGTTTTAATGATACCATGTCCGGAGATGTAGAGGAAATTCGTCATGCCCAAGGAAGGTTCTTCAATGAAGAAGACTCTCATATCATGCATGATTTTGAACAACCAGAGGAAATTTTACCAGAAGCTGTATTCCCTACATCCACAGATGAATACGAAAATGAAACTCACAACAATATTTTATCTGAGCCTGACAGAAAGATGGATGAGAACAAAGATGAGGGTTTAATAGTAAAACATACATCCAATGGAACATCGGAAATCAATGTCATCATGTCTAAACCAGCACCAGTTTGGGAACCAACAGAAGTTGATAATGAAAACAAACTCAATACCGATAACAGAGTAGTCTTCTCCAGTATTCCAACAAATTATTCTACAACAGAATCTTTAAAAAATGTGATATCGGAACAAAATTCTACATCTCCAACAATCTTAGCAATCCCTGAAAATAATATATACAGAGTGTATAATGATACTCAGATTGAAGAAGAAAAGAAGAAAGCGAACGAACTTATGGCACAAACTGTGAGAAATATTAGTGAGTCAATTGGCAATAATATGCAAAAGATTCCTTTGGACGATAATGATTTCAACAGCAATGAGTCTTCTGATTTAGCTAGAGAATTACCCGCTTCTAATGATGAAGATGACTGGCTCGATCAACCGACAACTATGTCAGCCGATGCCGAAATCACAACTCTCTACAAAGATAACATGAATAGAGTAAGCCTTAGAAAAGATTTAGAAACAACCACAAATGTGATGAACACTAAGCCGTATGAAGTTAGTGAGACAGTAAATGAAAGTCCCATCTATACAACTCAGAATACTTTGTTCTTATCGGGTGTAGCGAAAATGAATACAGAAGTTAAGCCACGACCAGATGGAAATATTTATATTGTTACAACAGAGGGACCATCCATCAATGGTACAGTCATGAACTCCACAGTTACTAAAATTATGAACAGTTCGGACACCATGATGAAAGATGGAATTGTTCCAATTGTTCTTCCAATTCATGAAGTGTCAGGATTCAATCAATCGGAAGTCAAGATAACTGTTATTTCAAATAATTCAGAACCAACATCCAGTGAAAACCTTTATTCTGCCACAGACATGAGTCCATTTTTACCTGACATTGAAAATAATGTCACCCTTGTGAATATTTTGCATCATGGACATGATATTGAAACAAACGACACTGACGAACATTCCAATGATGAACTAGACTCTGTCGTAAATACAGTAGAGGCGAAAATCAAAACAACATCAACTGAAATGCCAATTTTAGACTCTCTAAAGAAGAAATCACCAAGACTAGATAATGATGAACGAAATCAAACAAACCCCAATGAAGAAGAAACTGGAAATAGCGAAGCTGTTCCGACGACAAACAAGCCAGCCGTTGATGATTCAGAAGTTTTGGGTGTAGTTCCTTTGAGCCCAGAGCCTAAGAAAGAATTTGATACCAGAGATAAGCTTGTGTCACCAGATGTAATTTTGCAGAATGTCACTTATGCTAATGTTCAAATAAGTAATGAAATGGGTAAAGAAGAAACTAAGGAAGCTATTGTACCACCAGCAATTGTAGAAGTTGATACTGATGACTTGATTGCTTCATCGACTGAAATAGTTTTAACGGATGTGAGAAATGCCACACAAACTATGGAAAATGCTAAAACAACAACTGTTCAACCAGAAATCAGAGTTATTGAAGAAGCATCTAAAGAATTAGTAAAAGATTCTTTAGCTTCTGTAACCAACTCAACAGATAAAGAAAATGTTGAAAAAACAACAAAGATGGCAATGAATCCTGAGACAACTCCTGAAGTAATGACAACCAAACTGATTGACATTGTCATGATGAGTACTACACCAATCGCTCCAGTGGTAACTGAGGAAACCGAAGTCTTGAGTGTTGTACCAATTTTGAATGAAACCAAAAGTGCTGAAGTCACAACAGTCAAGACTATTCAAGATGACGAAGATGTAACAGTGATTGGTTTAAATATTATAACTACACCCCCTACAGCCACATTCCAAATAAAGAAAAATATTTCAACTGAAGTACCAAATGAAACGAAAATAGACTTGGAAGAAGTCAAAACAACAGAAAAAGTACAAATGTTTACTACAATGTCAACATTGATAGAGGAAGTAAAGGATCTTGATAACAATGATCTAGACTTCAAGGACGTAACATCCAGAGCAGATGAAGAATTAAATAATATCAGTGACAATGAAGCAGATTCAAGAGAAGAATTTCCAAATGGCGAAACACTTGGTGTGATTCCATTGACCAAACCGTCAAAAAAGTCTGATAAGAAACGCGAAAAGGATGAAAAGAACTATTCCAAAAAATTAAATAAGTTTGAAATGACTTCTAAAATAGATGGCAGCGATATAAGTGATAAATTTAAAGAACAGAAAGATAAAAAGAGCGAATTCGAAGCCAGCCAAGACACCACTACTGCGGTTCATTTTTTAGTGAATAGCCCCCTGCAGAATCAAAATGATTCTAAAGAGGGGGCAAACCTTCTAACAACACCAACATCTGTAACCAGTCAAAGTGAAACAACAAAAGACAGTCAGAGTGAAACAACAAAAAACAGTCAAAGTGAAACAACAACAGTCAGTCATAGTGAAACAACAAAAGAAAGTCACAGTGAAACAACAAAAGACAGTCAAAGTGAAACACAAATAGAAAACCATGGTGGTGAAAATCATTACTCTAAGTGCGCATCAGGACAGTTTCAGTGTACAAACGGAACATCGATAAGAGACGGTGGTGTATGCGTAGCTCTGTCTGACCGGTGCGACTCCAACAGGGATTGTACCGATGGATCTGATGAAGAAGGATGCGAGGAAGACGGATGTCCAGGAAGCTTCCAATGCAAGAGCGGGCAATGCCTAAAAAGACATCTAGTCTGCAATGGAATTCTGGACTGCAATGATGGGACGGATGAAATTAATTGCAGTGAGTTAAATGAATACTATTATTAAATAAAAATATGAAATGTTTTGTATAAACCACTATTTACATATAAAATAGTGGTTTATTCGATTAAAATGAAACCACAAAGTTATTTTACATTTATTAAAAAAACTATTATTAAACTTTGTAATGCAATTCCAATGATTGCTAACAGAATTTACTTTGGTGTTTTCTCGGAACTTCAGTAATATACGAGGTGTGTTCAAAAGAAAAGGTGAATTTAGAATTTTTCCGAAAAGTATTTATTTATTTATCAATATCCATTTTCTCCCCTTCAAAGTAATCCCCCTCAGATATAATGCACTTATGCCAGCTCTTCTTCCAATCCTCGAAGCATTTCTGGAATGCGCTTTTCGGTATGGTCATCAGCTCGTTCTTCGATTCTGACTTTATCTCATCAATTATGGCAAAACGCTTTCCTTTCATTGGTCTCTTCAATTTCGGGAATAGGAAAAAATCGCAGGGAGCCAAATCTGGTGAATACGGTGGTTGAGGCATGATTACAGTGTTGTTTTTGGCCAAATAATCACGAACAAGCATTGATGTGTGAGCTGGTGCATTATCGTGATGCAAAATCCATGATTTGTTTTTCCACAATTCCGATTTCCGAACTCATGATGCACCACGCCATTGTAATCGAAGAAAACAGTGAGCAAAACCTTCATATTTGATCGAGCTTGGCGTGCTTTTTTCGGTCTTTGCTCTTCTGGCCGCTTCCATTGGGATGATTGGGCTTTGGTTTCGACATCATAACCATGTACCCACGTTTCATCGCCAGTTATGACCCTTTTGAGCAAATCAGGATCGTCGTTGACGTCATTCAACAACTCCTGAGCGATACTAATGCGACGTTGCTTTTGCTCAAAATTTAGCAATTTCGGAACAAACTTCGCTGCCACACGTTTCATGCCCAAAACATCCGAGAAAATTGCATGGCATGAGCCGATTGATATGCCAACATCCTCTGCAACTTCCCTAATAGTGATTCCACGATTTTCCAAAACCATTTTCTTCACTGTTTCGATGTTTTCTTCGTTTGTTGACGTGGTTGCAACTCCAGGACGCTCATCGTCATTAACATCTTCTCGGCCTTCTGTAAAGCGCTTGTACCACTTATAAACACTTTTTTGAGACAAAGTAGACTCGCCGAATGCCACAAACAACATTTTAAGTGCGTTGGAGCACTTTATTCCATTTTCAACGCAAAATTTAATACATATTCTTTGATCCATTTTTTTCAAAAGTAAAAATCGAAGAACACACAAAAACGTGACTAACCTTTCCAGTTGTCAAAAACAAACCACTAATCCAAAATGGCTGATAATGCTAACATATGATAAACATATGTGTACCAACATAACAGAAAAGAAATTCGATAATCGAATGTACACATCCCGCGAAAATTCAAAATTCACCTTTTCTTTTTAAGACATCACGTATACCCCATGTGAACAAAAAGGTTTGAGGAGTAAATTATTTACAAAATTTTGATTAGATGAAATGATATTTTTTCACCCTCTTCACATTTCCTACTAGCGATGAGTCACTCATGAACGAGCCGTTCATTTGTGCCGTCTCATTTTGATGAGCCGTGAGGGTATGACTCCTGGTAAACCGTACCATGGCTAAATTGAACTGTGACTCTTTTTGACAAACCTTGGAACCACTAAAGAAAGATTGGTTATTTATCTTCATATTTCAAATGTTCAATAGTATTCTTACACATTTCTATGATGATGCATCTTTAAAAAAAGTCTTTTCTCCTAATTTTTTTATATAAAATCATTGTATACTTGCCTAATTTCTACAAGGCTAAATTATGCCCAAGAGCTTGGGACTTGCAATTAATATTTGGCGCCATGACGCATCTTAAAGCAGTTGTTTCATGGGTCCTTGAGGTGATTTTTCAACATAAACGGCACTATAGAAATAATTTTATTATTATTTTAACATTTGTAATCTAGAGATAAGAATAATTACCGAATTTAGACATGTAGACATGTATAATACGTGAATGGCGCCTGACAGTCTGGCATCTGTACATTTTGTACCTACCTATACGCTGGGAGCTGGTAGCTGTAGGAGCTGGGAGTTGTATGAACTAGGGTATGATCTCATGAACTGGGAATCAGTTCTTAATATATGCCGGCTCCTAAATGAGCCATCGTTCAATTGAGTCATACTTTTGAGTCGTACGAAAATGTTAAGCTGGTACCCTGACTCCCGCTCTTAACAAGAGTCATGACCTATCGCTATTTCCTACAGCTATTGGTCCATTCCACAACCAACAGTTGCATGTGTCTCCTGAGGTGGCAGTGTCGTGTAATAGTTCCATTAACTGCCTTAGTCCATTTCTATTCATATTCAGTAGTTGGCTGGTTCGCTTGGACAAAGTTTGGACCATCTATGAGCACTGTGGATTTTGTATCATTTGAATCGATTTATTATAATTCTTGCAGTAGCAGTTTTATTTTTACCAATTGAAAGGCTTTAATCATTTCATAAAACATTGAATATCTAATATTTCTATATTGCGAAAAAAATGGTAGGCTAGCCAAGATTTGTAATGTCGAATTGCTTATTATCGTTGCAACTTCATTTGGTAACATTTGAAAAAATGACAACAGTAAACAAAGGTCTTCTTACACCAGGATATTAACCAATCAGTCCTTCCAGTTTGCTTTGTACAGAATGACTATATTATTAGTATTGCTAAAGGTTGTCATTTTTACAATTGGAAATTTAATAGTTTAGACACAGATTGTGAAAATTGAAGGCCATCTGCCCTTTATTTTGGCTAATTTCTTCACAATCTGAGTAAAAGAGGAAACGTGGATCGTCACTGCCTGACATTAAAAAGATTTCCGGCTCTAGAAATGTTAAAAAAAAACATGTCTTCAATGATTTAGTAGGTAATTCACTTCATGGTCTGGCGGTAAAGCACTCAAAACTGTATTATTCTGGGATCACTGTCGAAGTGACAAAACATTTTAAAGGATATTATGCAGTGCTGTCATCCGGTGAGTTTCCATGGGTTTTCAAAAACCCTTTGTTCAAAATACAAAAATTCACAATAAATGTATAAAGTATTTCTTGCCAGCAATGAATGCTTTTCTAAATTATTGGCATTTTAACATTTTTCAAAAAAAATTAATGTATAAACTATTTCTTGCCAGCAATGAATGCTTTTGTAAATTATTGGCATTTTAACATTTTCATAAAAAACAAATGTGTAAACTATTTCTTGCCAGCAATGAATGCTTTTCTAAATTATTGGCATTTTAACATTTTTCATAAAAAATAAATGCAAAAAAAAAGAATTCATCTCAATGTATTTATCGCTTTCCAGACTCCTGGCAGTGCAGCTTTGACGAGGTGCCATGTGGCGGTGACTCCAAGCGCTGCATCCCACTGCCGTGGCGTTGTGATGGTCGCAGCCACTGCCCCTCGGGCTCTGACGAGACCGGCTGCCAGCCCACCGACGCCGGCTGCTCCGACGGACAATTCCACTGCTCTGAGTCCAGAATGTGCATCCCGAGGGGGTGGAGGTGCGACGGAGCCGTGGATTGCGCCGGCGGAGAGGATGAGAAACTCTGCGGTGAGTGATCTAAATCTATGATTTTAATATCAAAACAACCTGCAGAGAATACTATTCATTAGTCATTTCCTCATTGATGAGGATCATGGCCCCCACTGTAATTGATCTGATGAACCAGGCTCCTCTACTCCACACAGTCTTGCGCTAGATGGAGAGCCGTGGACACCATTATTCTGGGTGCCCGTGGTACTTGATATTTTTTTTTAAAAGAACGACAAATATTCCCTGTTTACGAATAACCTGACAATATTTGAAAATCTCCTACTACCATCACAGTAAGCGTAAGATGTTGATTGTGTCGTAAATGGAGGACTTAGCCAGCCGAGGAATTGAACTCACGATGCCTGGGTGAGACCAAAACTCAGCCACTGACCGGTCATTAGGTTGGTTCAACGAATGGATTATTTTCCTCTGTTTCTGGTACCTATCATTTTACCAGTAATCATGGTAATGGTGAAGTGGATTGGATTAAATTAGGGAGGAAAGAAGAATAATGACAGCTTTATTTTATTTTTTATGTGACACCTCACAAGAGTGTACGGCACACAAACAGGGGAACCCAGTTGAGCAACATTATTAGGCGAGTAAAGGAGGGTAGGAAGGGATTTGTTAAAGAGGGCCTTGAAGAGGCCCGGTTTAAATGTAGTAGGAAAGACAGATGCCGGTAGCTCATTTCAATACGAGTTAAATTACATAAACATTATTCAGCGAAACGACCCATTCTCATGAAGCTAACTGTGAATGGGTGTTCCGCTCATATCTGTCGATTTTCACACACTTTGCACTGGCACGGGGGGGATTAATGCCGTTAGCTCCTTTGAGCAGGCTCCATTTAAATATCTGTAGAACACTCAGCATATCTACATTGCGTTCGTGCATTAGAGATGGCAATCAGTTTGTTAACAACGGATTGTCAATCAGACGAACCGCCCTCCTTTGCACAGAATCAAGCAAGTATGTCAAGTATTTGGGAGCTCAAGCCCAGAGGCGGCTTCCAAGTTCAACTGTTAGACACACTTGGATTTATATAGGGTTATCAGCCCTATACAAGACGCCCAGTTTCTTGGAAGCCAGTTTATAAAAGAGAAAACAATGACACCTCATTCTCATCCTGCCAACATCAACTGACTATGAATTGGTGTTCTACTCATTTCTGTCAAATCAACTCCATGCTGTTTTTGATTGTTTACATAAATAATTGTTATTTTTAATTATTTCAGATTGCGCAATAGATGAATACAAATGCCAGATTGGCGGCGGATGCATTCCCAAATCCCAAGTCTGCGATGGAGAAGACCAATGTGCCGACCTATCAGATGAATGGAACTGTCTTTCCGTATCCAATCAAACCATAAACAACCAAAGCCAAACATTCAGCAACGAATCAGACATGAACACGACCGAGATAAACTTGGAGAAAAGCAAATTAAGAATAAAGAAAAGCGGAGAAGACTGGCTGTCGGTTTGTTCCGATACCTGGACAGAAGAAAACTCCCACAAAATTTGTGAGCAGCTAGGTTATGTTGGCGCCATGCATACTGATTATATTAAGGCTGCCAATAGAGATAGATTTTTGAGGTTAAGTACTGAAGAAGGCAAGGTGAACTTGGACAACATTTTGCTCAGTGTAGAAGTGATAGACAAATGTGAAAGTGATTTGGTTGTTGCAGTACACTGTCAAGACTTCGGTGAGTAAAACTAGAGTTTTTATTATAGTATTATTAACAAATAAACGATAAATGAAACGCTAGGTAGATGTTTATAAGGAGATATAACAATATTGTCTTTGTGCTAAATAACAAAAAGCAGGTTTTGTTGCACGTGATTCGACACGCATGGTTTGAATGCCCGCTGTTTGCGTGGGTGACCAGTGGATCGAGAAGGTTGCTCCCTTTTTTGCCGACCGAGTCGATGGCAGTACCTCTGGTAGCGGTATGGCGAACCACGGGTGAAGCGTAGATCTCTGTTTTACGGACTGACAAGCGATGCCTCTGGCAGTAGTGGTGGGCGAAGCGGCTCGGTTTAGTGAGCCGGATCACTAAATCAGCTCTCTGTAAAGACAATCTACATGAAAACTGGACGAAAAAAGTATCATGTAAGAGCATCTTAAGGATGTCTTTAGAAGGGCCAAGGGAGCGAGGGAGAGGGCATGGTGCGGGGGAACGCGAACCGTTGTTCAAACGAGCCGGATCACTGAACCCGTACACTACAAAGAGCTGATTTAGTGATCCGGCTCACTAAACCAAGACGCTTCGCCCACCACTATCTGGCAGTGAATCAGTGAACCAAACTCCATGGCGGCAGTATTTAAATGTGCCGCTAACAGTATTGTCACGGTTGTCATCCAGTGGGTTTACAAGGGTTCCCACAAACCCTGTCATCAGAATAGTAAACAAAACTATGATTCCCATAAATATACATACATACTTTCTATTGTGCTATCTCCCAATACCCTTATTTTTTTGACAGCAGTCCAGCCCCTATAAATTTCAACTAGGTATCCTTGGAACCTCTCCAGGTATTTGAGCCTCTTCCCATCATAAATAAATGGGGATTTCATGATCCCCTTAACATTTCACATTTTTTCACTCCCAACAGCTGCATGTGTTTCCTGAGGTAGCACAGTCCTGTTAATAATGGTTCTACCAGCTCCTTCAATAAATTTCTTTTCTATTCACATTGAGGAGTTGTTTTCAATGTTTGGGGTTTGGACAATCCTTGAGCTCTTTCTTAAAAAATTTTCTCATTCTTTTTAAGGCATCCACTTTTCAAAATGAATTTTATTGAAGCAAGCTGGTTCAGACCTTATGACTGGTGATTATACTATTTTTCAAGCTATATTTCACACTGCCATCGAGGACCATGTAATAACTAAAAGAAAATCTTTATTTCCAGTGTGCGGTGCCAACTATCACACAGACGCCACATCCGGCAGAATCGTGGGAGGTGATCGCTCCAGCGTTGCCCAGTGGCCCAGCGTTGCCCTGCTCTACAATCGTCGCCTGAGAGAGAAGTGTACCGCCTCCATAGTCTCCCCGGGTTGGCTGCTGGCCAGCAGGACCTGCGTGCTGGGAGACATAGAGACTGACGACCGGGTGGAGGATGAAAGACGCGGGGATTGGACGGCGGTCGTTGGACGGACGGTATTTGAAGATGATGATGACGGTGTTGAAGTGAAGAGGATTGTACCATTCAGCGGGGTGAGTTATTTTTCTATTATTTGAGTGATTAAAATATAAAATGGACACTTGAACCGTGGTTAGCACACTTCATTTGGATTATGGTAATCATTTTGTGATTGATTTGAGGTTGGGTCCTCCTTAGTTCAATATTTGTATTAGAAATAAGGAAATATTATTTTATTTATGATTTATTGCTTTCGTTTATGTTTTTATTTTATTCATTTTTTTTATATATTTTTGCAGAAATATTTTAGAGTAATATTCTTGATAAATATTTATGTTTTAAGCTTGTTACATATGTTTTTTATGTTTTTATTTTATATATTGTTTTTTTTTTGTTATGTTTTTATTTTACATATTTTGTTACCTTGTCTGTAAATTTTATGTTTTAAATAACAAGCTCTCGTTAGACAAACTACAAAAAAGTAGTTTATCGCGACTTTTTGAATTGTATTTTTTCTCTTGTAAAATTAAATAAAATAAAAAAAATAAAAAATTAATCCTATTTACAAATGGTCCAGAAAAGAAAGCAAGCTAGTAAAACTTATTCTTCGATTTAGAGTAATGATTGATTGCTTCTAACCGATCACCAGAGAAACGTCATTTTTGCAAAAGGGGTCTCCTATAAATTTCCTAAATAAATCCTTTATATAGTTCTCGCTGTTCTATTCCCACATGCGAGGCATTAGAATTAGTGTCGTCGTTATGACTTGATAATATAATGCTACGGATAGCATGGCGGTCTACGCATTTCAATTTGAGTTGGATGGTTACGGGTTCGATTCCCTCACAGTACAAAGTTAAACACGCAATAATTAATTAGTCTATAAGAATTGATGTCCTGTTTTAGTAAACAAGTTTCTTTAATATTGCCAGCATTTAAACTAAATTAATAATCAATTATTGATGAAGAAAATATTAATATTTCTCAATGGAACATGCAATAGATACACAGAAAAATAAAAAGGGATAAATAACAACAGTCGCACCTGGGAATTGAACCCAGTTCCTCTAGTCTTACAGGGACCAAGACTCTCAGTTACTACCGTTATCTTTTTATTTTTCTGTGTTTTTTACCTGTTTCATTAATACATATTATCTTCTTCAATAATTAAATATTGCAATGAAGTTCATAAACATCAATAAAAAGTTATTCCTAAAAAATTTATAACTGTTTGAAATGAATCTAACAAATTACCTTTTTCCAGGCAAAGTTTAACCAAGTGATGTACAACGGAGACATAGTGGCCATTCAACTGGCCGAGCCACTAACACTCAGCCGGACTGCAGAGGCCGTTTGTATAGCGGCGGAGCCTATCCAACCGAGACAGCTATGCGTCACTGCGGGCTGGGGAGTGCACCAGACTAACGGTAAGATTCTTGTGTTAATTTTGCTGAAAAATATTGCGGAATGTTAGGAAACTTAACCTTTGGAACGCCAAGCTTCTATGGTCTAATTATTCCGTTGTGTGCCGAAGGTAAATCTGTGCGCGGCCCTCCGTCTTACCAGATAATGTGTTTATACATTAATAAAAATTGTGTATTATCTATCATTAGTAGTTTCCCCAGAATAGCTACTTGTATCCAGAGAAAAAGAAATTCCTATCTAATGATATAAAAAAAAAATGTATAAATGAAATACAAAAATATTATTGAAGTTTTATTATATTTCCATAAATCTAAATAAATGTAATTACAATTACAAACATTATCTACTTACATTTTAGAAGATTTCTCCAAATAAAACCAAAATGAACTGTGCGTCGAGGAATGATACAATACTCAACAATTGTTATTTTGTTTTAATAGCGTTTTGAGTAATGTTTCACAAAATGAAAAGCAGGAATTGCTATGAGATTTATTATATTGTTGGCAAACGAATGTACTTTAATTTAGTAGGCTACGGACATTTTTACAGTCGAAAATCCCCCAAAAAAAGTATGTTTTTTGCATTGCCCATCGGCTACACTGGCGTTCAATGAATACAAATTTTGCATTGCCCATCAGCCACGCTGGTGCGCCAGAAGTTAATATGTTTTGCCAACTAATTACATAAGCATCAAAGTATTGAACAGCTAAATTAAAGTTGGATGTCAAAAATAATCATTGAAACAACATCAACGGTGTACAAAAACCATCTACATATTTAAATATCGGTATAACAAATAATGCAGCATTCCCACCTGACATCTGTGTTATAACGATTGCAGTTAAGATAGAGAAATCTATCAAACGGACTAACCGATTTCTGCACTAAGTGGCGGCCTCTCCTACATCTGAACGTTGGCTGTTATCAGATCCAGTGGCAATATTCTTTAATGAGCGAGTTGTGCACAAAGAAAAACTACAGGGAACAAGACTTACTTGGATTATAATATTACTAGTTTGAACAGTGCGCCACTACTTCATAGTATTTGCAGGCACAAATTCGTAAACAGCGTATTGTAAAAAAAAATCCAACAATAGGTACACAGCGATTTGAAAATTTACACATAGAAAGCTGATATTTTCTTTTTTTTAAATCTCTTCAGTATTGAACTCCCATCGATTTTTACCACGAACCGCCACTGTTCAAATCTCTACAGGCTGCAGCTCAAAAAAATCAAACGAAACAGCATTGTCACTTGTTTTAATGTCATGAACTTGTTAATTTTGTAATTTCTTTAAATTCTTTTCATAAAAAGCAATCACTTTGTGGTTTGACATCATATTAAATAAAACAAACACTTTGTTACTTCGTCGGGGTAAATATAATAACTATTCATTTATTATATTTGCCCTGACGAAGCTTGATCTAAGCGAAACCGGTTGGCGTAAAAATACAATAAATTTGTGGTTTCTTTAAAAGTGTGCTTAATTTAATATTTTTCTTTATTTGTAGCTCCTCACAATGCAAACAAAATATTGGCGTTTTTTAAAATTACACAATAAAGTTGCTACGTAAATATCATATTTAATATTATTCAATAATATTTATTTTTAAATATGATATTTTTTCAAAATATCATATTTAATACACCATCATTTCAACTGTATTTTCCGTTTCCAGTGACAAGTTTGGAGCAGTATCTTCATTACCTTCCAGTTCCCACCATCGATCCGATGGAATGCAACTCAACCAAGCATTACAATGGCCTCATCGGTGACCAACACATCTGTGCTGGCTTCAGTGATGGCCTCAAGTCACCTTGCTATGTAAGAATGATTTATCTAATGTATCCTATACCCCTACACTTTTATACGAGAGAATATACCTATTATCCATTCCTAAATTACAGGAGTGTTTGAATTTTAAACATTAGAAGCCAGCTGAAAAATAATTTTAAGAAAACATTTTTAAAAATTAATATCTAGATCTAAGTATATGTAATCCATCTACATTGAAAGAGATCAACTTGTACGTCCCTAACAACTATACTCGTGAAAGAGATCTCATGTACTATTTTATGCCTCAAAAGCGAGAACCTCTACTTATCAGAACATGCCAATCAACAGAATGGTTCAACTGTCTAATGATGCTGGGTTGACCGTTGATATTTCTAACATCACTTACAGACAGTTTATCGACTACCTTTTGACATGCATAAAATACCCTTAAAACTGTCCCATGACCCTTGTTATGTTTTCCAATTTTATACATAAGAATCACAAAACTCACTTTACTTGTTTATGTATGTATATTGTACTATTTCTTTATTTCTGTACTTTTTTCTAATATTGTAATATATGTAAAAAAATTGGTGAATAAACGTCTTTGAGACCATGAAAAATAAATAAAAAATAAACCCAGATAGTAGAAACAAACGAGATGAGCTATGAACCAATATTAATATGAAACCACCGCGTGTCGCCAAGGTCGTTTACCAATAATGCTGCAAATCACGTCTATGCACAGTGGCATCCTACCATTGTTTCTACCTACACACCAAATACATAACTTTCATTGATTTTACCATGTTGGTAACTCGGCGATAGTCATAAGGCTTCCTTTCCGTATCTACCTAATTTAAGAAAGATTTGAACATTTTTTGGGGTTATAGTGCATATCGACAAGTCCATTTTACCTATAAACCTAATCGATTGCATAATTTTCAGAATGATGAAGGCGCTCCACTGATGTGCTTCAACGATTCTGCCGGATCTTGGGAGCTTCATGGCCTTCTGAGTTACCATAGCGATTGTGGAAGAGGAAACCATCCACCAATCTTCACCTCTATCATCCAAACACCCACTTCAACTTGGCTCCAGGGCACAATACCCGCAAGGCAACACGTCAACAGATCTGAACGACTTTGAATAAAGAACCAAACAAATTAATTTTGATGAAATGAAAAAATCTGATAATGATTAAAGTGTCAAAATCTGTTGTTCAATGTGACGCAAATCAATTAAATAATTAATGTAGATGAAATGTAATAATTTTATGAAGCATCAAAGTCAGATTGTTTTTTTGTTGATGAAATGATGAAATTTCAACGATTTGTAAATACTTAATGAAGTTTTGAATGATGATGAAATAAAGGAACAACATGATTTTCAATCATGTGTTTTGATGCCAATGCATTATTTTGAATAACTATTTTAATGCATTATGAAAAAAACTTTTATTGTTTTTATTTCTAAAACTATGAAAATATCATCGGCTTACAACTAAAATTCGCATGCATAATACATGTAACTAAACACAAAGATTCAATCAATTCACTTAATTTTAGGAGGGAAAATTTATTAATAGCAAATTTGAAAAATAAACTATAGTGAAGGGTCTCATTCCATAGTAATCAGCAAGGCATCACACCGCGCTCATGGTAATGCACAAAAATAGATCCTAGCGCATGCGAATTGCGCAAAAAAACATATTATTTCAACGATTGTCATATTTTTCTCTTACCTTGGTTTAAAACTGCACTCGGCGGAATTTAGTTGTAAGCCAATGAAATCTTTTGAGAGATCGATAGAAATCTGTCTTTAAAACGATTATGGATTCATAATCAAATTGTAAATAGTCATATACAGGCACAGTTCTGTCATTAACGTGTAAAAAAATAACTATTTCATATGATTTGGAAAACTAAACGATTCTGTCTGTTATTCCTATTATTATCTGTTGGCTAAATTAGAAATAAATTAATTTTACTAAGGCCGACTTGTGCAAAGCAAAAATGTTAAAATGGCGAACACGGATTGCCGATTTGTTTAATTTTAACCCATTTTCAGGAAAACCACTACGTAATTTTAAAAGTGTTTTAAAATCTTATACATACCTTATTAAAATTATTATCTTTCATAATTTTACTTTACTGTAATATATTATCAAGTTATCATTTAAAATGTGTAAATATATAAATATGTGTCTTTTAACAATAATAATTCATAAAATGAATTCTTTTTTTTTTGTTAACATTTTTTTATCACTATTTTTTTTTTAATGGTTTAGTAAAGAATTACAAAATGTAAAGCTTACTTTTAAAGTAGGAATAATATTTGTAGAGAAAGATTTTTTTATATACTAGTCACAAAATTTATTTGTGCCAATAGGTTAGGTTAGGTTATGTAATGTAAGTTTTAGCTGTCCAAATCCTTATCACGGATGTTACAACTTTAATAAATTGATTTATGATGAATATTGATACATTTTCACTTCATTTTTTTTTCCCTGGGGTGTTGTACAAAATGTTTACAAAAAAAGTGCCACATTTACCCTTATTTTAATGTTTTCAGCCTACCTTTCCGTCCCAAAAAAACTTCCAATTACTTAAACTCAATCACTTGCTCCGAGAGTTCACCTTTCGCGAAAATAAAATACAATTTTACATTAACTTTTTAAACAAAATATTGTTTTTGTCTTTTACGCACAGTTTTCAAAAACATTTTGTACTTCAAGAATATAGTTACCGCATTGTCTGTAGTTCACCCTAAGTCAATAATACGAATCAAAACATAATTTGTATTATAAATAATATCTATGATAAAAAATATTAAGTCTTTTCCTGTAAAAATGATTTCATAAGAAGAAACATAGACCAATATTACTTATACGTATAGTCTCATAACTAAATGCGTTTTCATAACCTTTTACACTGTAATAATTACAAATACATATAAACAATAAAAATTAATATTTTTTTACTATTTACTGTTAAATAAATAATAGTGCTTTATTTTATTATGAACTAGTTATATGCCTTGTTAGGTTTAGAGAGAGAAATGTCCTTATAACATTCCGTCCAAGAAATTAATTTTAACACTAAATTTTTAAGTATTTTTAAAGGTATTATTTATTCTGTCCAATTAGGTGTGAAATAAAATTCAGTCGAGGATTTTACTGTAAAAAGGCACAAAAGACTTTTACATCAATTGTATAAAAGAAATTAAAATATAAAGACATATTTATGTTGCGAGTATTTCACGGAAATTAAAATGTCACTTTGTCATCAAATGGCCAATCGGCGCCATTTTGTTTTTTTGACATTTGAAAGGTCCTCGTTAAACGCCGATTCCAGGTCCGTTTCAGCTTTTTATAAAATTGTATAATCAGTTGAAAAGCATAACAAAATGACAGTTGTTCTTTTCTGCTGATAAAAAATTGTTGAAAATCTAAAACGGCCATAGAAACGACGTTTAACGGAGATCGCTGATTGGCCATTTGATGACAATGTTACATTAGAATTTCTGTGAAACACCCCATCCATATTAATGAGTAGAATAGCCATTTTCATTAGTGCTGACTTTTTAAATTTTAACTGTTACATATAATCAGGATTGAAATTAAATGTAAAAAGCATGACTGATCCAAACTCATTTAAAACATGCTCATATATATAATTATTACATACAAAACGCCCCTTTAGTGTGTAAAAAAACTGAATGGTACATTAAATGTGTCAAAAATATGCAGAGGCAGGTGTGAGAAAATGTGTGTAAAATTACAGAATTTATAAAAGCAAATAAAAACCGCTTTGTATATTTTTTAAACATGTACATTTATTCTATGTATAAATTATAAGTGAAACATTTTTCCATATTTTGAAATAAAAATATTAAAATTACATCATGATTTTTATTGAATACATACTGAGTACTTTCACCAAGAAAAAAATAAATAACAACACAACCTTTTTCATATCACCAGAAGACAATACAAAATACAATCTTTACAAAATACTCATCAGGCCAAAGCAATGATACATTGCGGATCAGTCTACCTGCTCAACTGGTCTATAACCGTACTAATTTGAAATTAATTCCAAAAGTTGTAATGAAATCAAAAAAACATTACCCTGGCCACAATTGACCATCCCGAAGTGCTGCAGAAGATCCCAGGACGCAGGCAGAAGACAAAAACTGCTGAGTTGATAAATTAACATTGAGATGCAATAAACACAACATTTATTCTAATCAGAATATCCATTAAAATAATGATTTGACTCCGAAATAGAAACGGCCACCAATGCGACAGTCTTCTTCGGTGCAAAAAACCCGAGAGTTCACCTGGAAAGGCGCACCAATCATAAGCTGATTGTTGCAGCCCCCTCGCCTTCAAACGCTTGACCAATGACAACACACCGGCTGTTTTGGCATCTTAAATGCATAATTGTCTACTACCCACCCCTCCCTACCCGATCCGATTCCTATTGTCACTGGAACAAGAAAGGGGCGAAGACAGTTCAATCTCAACACTCGTCGTGGAGTGAACAAAGGTGTTAACACCGCGACCGGAGAATCTGGCCAATTCTGGATTAGTGAAGTTTCAGTGAGGTGAAATAAGTGTTAGAGGATATCCACGAACAAGGTAGGCTTATTCAATTTCCGTAGCATCCTCCTGTTTCTCTTTCAGTCCTTCCTTCACCTTTTTTTCTCATCTGGTTCTCCAGATTAACTTCGCCACCAGCCCAGAATTAGGATTCAATCAGAGCTATTGAAACACCGGCATTACCATCAGGTGAAAGAAATAATTAATATCGAATACTTGACAGTAAATAGTACAACGGGGCTAAATGTGAAACTTTCTTGTTATGAGATATACTTAATAACGGTAAGTACTATCTGCTGTAGTTAACGTTTTTTTTGTGGGTTTTGGACATTTTTGTCATGACTTTGTAATGACGAAACCGACACATGAATCCCATCTGTGTAGTTAGCAAGGCATCACACTGCGCTCATGGTAATGCGCAAAGTGCATGCTTCATTTGCAAACAATCATATTATTTTTATGATTAAGTCAGCATCGATCTTAAAGTCTGACATTTAATAGTAGACAAAAATTGAGGGCGCTGCGACCTTCAAAAGGTTTTAAATTGCAAAACCAAGATGGCTCATAGGAAGATGAATGTAAGTTTTAAAAAGCACAATGGTCCGAGAGCATATTTTTTACTTTAACCAAACAGTGTTCAGATAATTTTATTTTCGAGAATATTTGCGAGATCCACGAGGCGATTTTTTCATATTTATGAATTTTTGTGTTTCAAAATAACCATTTATTAGATGCTAGATAAATAAAAAAACAAAACAAAATTCACAGATCAAAATTATAAATAAAATTAAACATGATGCTTTGACTCGTTTTTTTAAAATGAACTGTCAAACGCAAAATGTGAAAACATCCTCCATCACGACAAAAGCAAAACCTTCCGCTTACTGTGATGATAGAAGGAGATTTTCAGGTTATTTGTAACCTGGGAATATGTATTTGTTTTTCTTTTCAAAACAAATTTTAAATTTTTTAAATTTTTATGTTAAGAACACATTTCAAAGATTTTAGTGAGTAGCTTGGTGTTGTCATAGTAATGATATTTTATAGGCCCAAAATAATAAATATCTACAATTAAATGCCAAGCAAAGCATGTCAAAAGAATAAAGTGAAACATGAAAAATAGCACGATGGGCCAATGACCCAAGAAAACTATGCAAACTATCTTGCTATCAAAAAAAAATTATATTTGTACATACTACAGTGAAACTCTCTTAAGATGTTCCCACTTTTCTATATTCTTTCCTTATTCCCAGAAATTTTCATGTTTAAAAAGTTTTGTTTTTTTTTTGGTCCCTTCAAGACTGAAATTTGAAAATGGCCCAATAAATTCCACATACATATAAGGTTAAATAAGATGTATTTTTTTCCCGTTTCTTGGAAAACCTTATAAGAGAGTTTCACTGTATTTTAACAAAAGGAAACCTGATTTGTATCGACAACACCAGGATGTACTGTCTGACTCACCAAAACGCTAACATTATTATCCGTACTTAATAAATCTCTTAAATTAAGGTTAACAATGTTATTCAAATCAATATTTTTTGATTGATATGCTCCGGGTGTTTGCACTGTCCCTAAACTATTAACCCCTTCAGGCTCTGCTAAAACTTCACTGATTTTCATAGCCTGTTGTGAGTGGGTTTTCATGTGAGTGGAGAGGGTTGAAGAGGTTGAAAAACATTTATTGCAGACGTGACAGGGGAACGGTTTCTCCAAAGTGTGAGATCTGAGATGAACCTTCAGAGCTGTGGACGCTGGGAATGCCTTGTCGCAGAATTTGCAAGAATACGGGTTTTCTCCTAGAAGAAAAGAAATAAATTATTTGTACAAATCTGAAGAAGTGATATAAAATAAAGATTTTAAAACACAGGAATACACATAGAATAAATAAAAACACAAGAAATGCAATGTGGGTGTGTTCCGTAATCCAAAAGTCTGGCCATTCGGACCTTAAAATTTCTAATACAAAATTATTATATCATCATTTTATTTCAATCAAATAGAATGGCAATGCACAATGCAGGCAGTGTAAGAGGGACAGAGCACTGTGTTTGCTGAATTTTCATTGACTCCCTCGAGGCTAGAACCAAAAAGTACTAAGTCAAAGGCAGACGGCGTTCCATTTAAATCTACGTGGAAGGCACTTCTATTGTGTATTCTTTATTCCATGGGAATATATAAGTAAATTGAGGGGAATTAATTTATTTTTTACATCAACTACACATAGAGCCCAGAGGAAAATAATTTACCTCAGGGCCTATGTCTTGTTGGGGGTCAGTGTATCCAGGAATGACGGACGTATTAACACATCCCTTCCACTGCGGCGCAAGGCGATGAATCGAGAGAGTCCGGTTGGAGAGGTCAACGGGTCTCCCTCAACCGTCTTCTTCCGGTCAGGCCCACCGAGCAGCTGGTTGGTAGATGCAACCACCGCCAAGACCTGGACAGTCCTCACCTCATGAACCTGGGCACCTCTGTTAAGTTAGCAAACATAACAAACCACTCGGGGTGACCTATGACAGGGTGTTGGTTATCCAATGGATGGCTCCCGGAGCGGCAATAAGCATACCCGCCTCCCAAATTAGAATAATTAATATGTATTGTTCATAGATAACAGTTAACCCGCCAGTACTACCCATGGGTAAAAAATTTAAGAGATTTTGAAGGTATGTATGTATGTACGTAACAACCTCCCACGTAACATCAAACAAACACACAATCTATTTCTATATAAATCCTCACTAAAAACACTCCTTTTGAACAAATGTCACTACATCTTAAACGAGTATTTTGAACACATAGGTTGAACGCACTTGTATTAATAAAACTTATCTAAATTTTATTTATAAATACGTATTTTTTATTTTATTTACATAAACATATATGTATTTTGTGTTGTGGGTTAACTGTAAGAAATAGGATGTACCTATAACCTATACCTTTGTACTTTTTAAAATTTTATTTATACAATAAAGATTTTTTTAATTTGAATTTGAATTATGTATTTCTATATATTCCTATAGTGAAAAACTGATTTCAGTTTTAATAAAATACATTTAAGGAAAGAAATATATATGAATTTTAACTTTTACATACAAAAATAAGACACTATAACTAAAACATGTAATTTCGGCATTTTTAAATAGCAATATTAAGTTGCCAGCTAGAGGTTAAGTCCTAAACGTTAGTAAAAGTGTCTTTTGCTGACCTGTATGTCTCCTGAGGTGTACCTTCAGGTCAGCGGAGTGACTGAACTGGCTGGGACAGAGCGTGCAGAGGAAGGGGCGCACCTGGGAGTGTGCCCGGAGCGTGTGGGACTTGAGGTGCTGCTTCTGCTTGAAGCTCATACCGCAGTCGGAACATAGATGGCACCTGCTTATGGAAATGTAATTTTATTAACCTTCCAGTTGCCAAGAGGGGCAGCCAAAATCTCTTAAATTACTATCCTCCGTATATTACTTTAAATAGTTTTGATATTTTTTTGCATTCCCACAAAATCTATAAATACATAATCTACTTACCATTAAAAAAAACTGAACTACCAGATAAAAACAGATTTTTTTAATATGTGGGTATCATTCCTTGCCATAAATAACATTTCTCCATTAAAACCATACCCGCAGCTACACGTTTCCGCTATTCTACTCCTACAGTGGTGGGTGATGCGCGCCATCTCACTCGCTCCTGCTATTACCAAAGCTGCGTGAGGGAGTAAGGTAATCGGCCGCCGGACCGCCGGCAGGTAGCAGGTGTTCTTATAACGTTGTAAGTCAGTAGATCATCCACCGGCCAAAGGCCAGGTTCGTTGATGAATGTAGAAGTTTTTTTATAAAATTAACTGTATTTTAATAATATTTTCATGAGAACACATTAAATGTGTAAGTCATAAGAAGAAATTGCAATAAAATTTATGAATAAATGTAAAAAAAACAGCATTACAATTATTTTCCGTACATCTCCTTTTTTTAACCACTGCGTAAATAATGTAGCTTACTTGGAATCTAAATCCGCATCTTTAATTTTCCTCTTGATGATAATTGCTTTCTTCTCCATAGTATCAGAAATAATTTCAGTGTAACCATTAGCACATATTTCCGTAGGCAATTGAGGATTATTGATTTTGTTCCCAGTTCCACTGACTTCAATGATAATTGGAGAGTTGTGGTGATTCCTAAATGTCATGTGTTTCTGCAACTTAGATTCAGTGGTGAATTTGAGGTCACAGACGCTGCATTCATATTGGTTTGTCTCTGGAATTAGTAACATAGCACATATTAAATTTTGCACATTATAAAATTGAACACCTTCATGCCTTTCAAATTAATGTATGTAACAATGAGAACAATGCGATCCAAAATTCTGTTTAAATGTAACAATAACAACACTTTAGATACTCGCTCGTACCTAGATTGCATGCAGTCCGTAATACATACGCAGAGGTGAGTTATGTATTTTGACTGCATGGAATGTAGATATAATATCATAACACTTATTAATTATTGATTTACTATGTATGTAACATACATACAATATGACTCATTCTTACTGTTTATATGAGCAAATCATTAGCTACTGTATCACTATAAAATATACCTTAATATATAAGTAAAAGGCAAACAAAGCTACAGTGAAACTCTCGTATAAAGTTTATCAAGGGTCCAGAAAAAAAACTTCTTATTGGGGAATTTGTTAAGGGGGTTTTACTGTATTATGATTAATGTTAGGAAGTAAAAAGTATCTCGGATTATAGTAAATTAATACCTGAATGTGTCTTTATGTGGCGTTCTAGACTGTTTTTCCTTGGAAAAGTGTTACCGCACAGTTCACAGGAGAAAGGCAGAATATTTTCATGTTGACGAAGGTGGATGGTTAGATGAACCGACTGCGTAAAACCTGAAACATACAAAGATTCAAGCTTGCACAATGAAGATATTAGAAAAGGGTACACCTAAGTAGGCATATGTTTATTGAACAGATCTGAATAGACAGGTAATTTCGAAATGTCGATTTATTCTTTTCCTTCCCAACTCTTGTACGGGATTACAAATACTTAACAATAGGGTGTTTTAACTAGTTTGTTAAAAAAAAAAAATAAGAAAAAAATATGATAGGGATGGTGGCATTTTATGTTTACGAATAATTTTTTTATAATGATTCAAAATGTGCCATTTTTAATTTGCAGCAAAAACGACATGTTTGTGAATATTGCCTTGTTAACATCACGCCGGCTTACCAGCCAGTGGCTTTATCTACGTCACAATGACGCGTTAACCCGTTTGAACAGTTTCGGAATGTGCAGTTTTAAATCGTTTTTAAAATCAATAATTACGAATGAAATTTTTTTAATTACCCATTTTTAGTGTGATTATCAGAATTAGAAATATTAACTATAAATCTTCCACATATTTTTAACGGTATACATCATTTGTGAAAATACCCTATTTGTATATTCATTTTTTAAATATAACTGTAGTAAGAACTAATTGTATGGAAAATAAAATTTATTCGTAAAGGATAGGTTTGAAGGCTAGATTAAGTAGTATCAAATTGGCATACCCTTCCCACACTTGGCGCCCAAATACGGCTTAACCCCCAAAAGAGATAGCGTGACGGTCAGTTAAATAGCATCTTTTTTTACTTGCGATCTAATCAGTAAGTTGACATACCCTTCCCGCACTTGGCGCACAGATACGGCTTGACCCCCGTATGCGTACGCTCGTGGCTGACGAGGTGGTGCGAGTGATTGAAGCGGCGGCTGCAGAACTGGCACTGCAGGCGGCGCTGCTCCTGACCGCGGTGCACCAACAGATGGCGGCGCAGCCTCGAGCTGTGCGAGAACACCTTGCTGCAGGAGGGGCATGAGTGGGTCTCGCCTGGAATAAAAAAAAAAAACAGGACATACATATATCAGAGTCTAGAAACCTTAAGATTTAGAGAATAATTTTTTTTATTAACACTTTCTTGCCGGTGCTGTCAATTGATTTGGCATGTCTCTAATTATTTCAACATCTCTGTAAATATACTAAATACAGAGGTCATACTTTAGGTGTTCCTCAGCAATACATTTATGTATTGGATAAAATAATTAAAATATATAAGTTATTTATCGAACGCAACAAAAAAACCCTTTTTTTTAAAGACCAACATTCCCGGGTTACAAATAACCCGACAATATGTGAAAATCGCCTACTACCATCATTATAAGCAGGAGATGTTGCTTTGTAATGGGAGGAGGGTGAATAAAAAACATTGTCTGCTTATTAGTTTAAAACCTGCGAAAATTTGTTTATCTGTAAAAAATGATTAAGTACCTGTGTGTGCCAATCTCTTATGTCGTTTCAGTTGAAAGTCATCTTTAAATACTTGTTCACATTGCGGACACGCAATGGTGTCGGAACTGGGCGAGTGTAATCTCAGGTGGGCTGTCAGTGCATTCCTGCAAATCAGTACTTGTTATTCTAAATGACAATAAAAAATCTGAATCCTGCTAGTTATTGATGTAAAAAAGGCCAGTTTGTTGCAGCAATTTGAAATAAAACTGATTGAACAGATATAGAAATCATTATCAAAATGAACTGTGGACTCTAAATTTTAATTTAATATTAAACTATTGTAAGATTCTGTAGGTCCCAAAGACTGCGCCGGGTTGGGCATGATGAAAGAATGCCATGCACCAATAAATATGTCCAAGTGGAAGGTCAATAAACTAGAATCAGCAAATTCTTTCGCTCAATACGGAGTTACACAAAATCTAACATGGACTCCCACAGAAGTAACCTAAAGGCAGATTGAGGAAGAGGAGGATAGACTGCGTGGAAGAGGATTGATGCAGAACAGGAAGGACTGAGGACTGGAGGCATATGGCGAGAGACGGCAGCCAGTGGAGAGCATTTGTGGAGGAGGTCAAATCCCATCCTGGGATGTAGCGCCGTGATGATGATGATTTAGTGTTAATTTCCTTTGGAAGAGATTTAAAAATAAAAAAATATCAATGTTGCTAACTTAAATACCAATATTTATATATTTTTTTAAAGTTCGTTCTCAGAGTTAAATTAATTCTCAAAGACAGAATTTTTTAAAACCTGCCAAAAACGGCCGGAATCCGAACGGTAGGATACGGGGGGGTGCATGTCGCCAAACGAGAGTCAAATGGAATGAAGTTACGCAGAAAGAATTTACGCATTAACCTCTGCATGATGTCAGTCCAATGATGCCAACCAAACAGAGCATTTTGATGAGATGTTGTTTTATTAATTTATAATTAAATAATGATTTATAAATTCTACATATAATTAGACATAATAAAACTTTATTTTTCGAATCAGCATTTGTTGATCTACATAAATTTTATTCCAATCTTGATTCCTCATCTAGAAAAGTCTCGAGTGATAAGTTTCCTCAAAACGATTAGAGGGAAGAAAGGAGAAAATTCTGGTTTGAAAATGTTTCTAAATATGTACATAGAAATATAAATTACGGTACCTGTAGCCAAATGTCATACTGCAAATATGGCACGAGAGCTGCTTCCTGTGAGCTATCTTGTGACGATTCAGAGCTCTCTTCTCCACAAATGTCTTAGGGCAAAGGGGGCATGGAAAGGCTCTCTCTTTGGTGTGTTTGATTCTTACATGGGTCTAAAATAATACAACATACCAGTGAAAAGGAACAAAATCTTTACAGCCCTTCATACTACGTAATGACCAAATTCTTGTACATAATAATATGTGAATATAAGGCCGGGAATTAATTAGCTAGCTGTAACCGTAACGCATTATTGTTACTATAAACCATAGTGCGGATGTGGTTCGCGAGCCTACCGCGCTCGCACGAGCCGTCGGCTAACGATTTTTACTACAAATCAAAGGGCGCTCGCAGTACGCTCGTAAATGTCAACCGGGAGTGTCGTGGCACGCAGCGAACCATTTGCATATTTTTCATCTTTGATTTCATGTGCAAAACCAATGTATGTCATGTCAAAAGTCAGAACGAAAGAAGAATATGTATGAGACAATATATGAATGGGAATTGTAATTGTTGTCATCTATAAATGTACTGCCCTACTTACTGTAAGACTTTATAGTTTAATTAAATAACTTTGGTGTTGTGTGCTTATCTCACCGAGGTGAGTGGCTTACGTTTTTGATTGTGTTATTTAAATTTATGAATAAATGAAGGAAGCAAGGAGTGTGTGCTGAGACAGAGTTGTGTGATGATCTATCCTCTCTGGTGGATGTGATGGTTAGTTAGTTAGTTCAAAATCAATGTAAAATTCTCACAAATGTGACAGTAATTTGAATAAACAAACTCTGAAAGGTTAATTGTCGACATTTCAGAGAACAAATTTAAGACCTAAATTGTATGTTGCACAAGCGAGAGACACCTCCTCCGACATGCTGAAGCTAGAAACGAATATTGCAAATACGCCGGCTCCCTCTTTACGGTTAGTGGTCGTGAACATCGTTTACACACTTGAACTTCGTTACTGTGTCTTACAGCTTGCTAATGAGTACCCGACTTTACGAAATCTGAGATTCTATGGAAGATTTAAGCTATAAATGGCAAAAAATAAGTTCAACCACGCTACGCTAAGAATACATACATTTTTCTATTGATTTCCAAGTTTCAATTTCTAATTTATATTCACTAAACAAATTTATTTCAGTGGTTTCCGTCTCTCGGGGAAGCGGGGGCATGTTTAAATTTTATGGAATTTTTTCAGGGTTGAAAAAAAATAGACTGCTTTGTAGGGAAAACAATGAAAAAGTAATATCAAACTGCAATTATTAATCGCACGTGTTATTTAGTTTGTGGTTTAATTTCAAAAGTTAGTGTGATTGAATACCTGTAAGCTTTGTCCTTTGGTGAAAGACGCACTGCACAAATTGCATGTATAGGGTTTGCCAACGTCGTGCATTTTGACATGTTCGAAAAGTAGCAATTTGTCTTCAAAAGCCATAGAACAAAACACACATTCAATTTCGGATCGACCAATGTGCATCTCACAGTGGAGCTAAAAATATAAAAGAAAATAGTTAAATATTAAAATATATATATATATATATATATATATATATAGTTGTAATTACCTGCTGAACTGGCTATCAAGATGTATTATTTCAACAGCCCTCAAACACCTGAAGCACGGCGATACTAGTGACATCTACATTTCCTTTATAATTGTCGGTTTTCCCTAATAGCATTATTTTCTTTCTGTTGTTCGGCTAGATTAGACTACCTCCCTCTGTTCTGTGTTCAATTCATTTTACCTTTTATCTTGTGTTCTTACTTATATTGTGTCAATTTAATCATAAGCTTTTATAACCGTTATACAAATATATCAACTCCTGTTAAACATTGGTGAGTCGTTTCATTAATCACAGATCCTAACACACCCTCTTCTGATTAATCCGTTTTATTAAAAATAAAACACTTAAAGGAAATATTGAACATATAATTCTCAAATACGTAGATTCCTAAACAAATAGTTAAAATTGGGTTAACCCATAAATTAGCCAAATTGAGAAGTTAAGGTACCAGAGGCCTTTTACGAGGAGAATACCATTGGACTGCTAATATTGTAGAAGCAGATATTTAAAAGCACACCTGAGAGATTATTTTAGTTCCGCCCTATTCTCCTGATTTCGCTCCATTAGATGTTCCTCTTTCGGCCTCTATCCAACAATATTCAGAGAGTCTTTTTTAATAAAAAACTGTTCACCTCCAAAACACCAGAATTGCTCAGGTGTGGAAATGAAAAAAAAATCCTTATGTTTACAGTCAATTGTAAACGGAGCACACTATTGATTAATTTATTGAAAAAAAACACATACAGGGTTATTCAAAATAATGTACTAAATTTCACACATTCTTTTCTGATACACGCGGTTGACCCGGGCTTTTTCCTTTACAGAGATATCCAGTTTGCTCAAATTGGTGATACCAATGACAAACCCTAAATCTAGTTGGAAGTTAAATGTTAAAATGGAAACGAAAGGTACGCTGCACTGGAGTTGCCGATTCGGTTTTACACAACTCAAGAACACAGAAAACCTTGTACTGCATAGTAGCCATTTTCACACAACTGACGCGAAATGGCTGCTTGGCGGCGCGAGCACTCTAGCGATCGTTTGCACAACGAGCGATCTAGCGGTGGGATTCGAAACTTTCGGACCTCCTCTTTCGATTGCTGTGCAGATTATTCTCACATAACATATAATTCAGGAAATTTTGCGTTATGAAATCCATTTGAGTCCATCATTCTGAATAACCCTGTATTATAAATACATAAAAAATGTACATATGTATATATGTACCTACATATATAATAGAAAAAAGGGAAATGGGCCATGAACTATTATTAGTATGAAACCGCACGCACAAAACTGTCACCAACGTCATTCACGCATACTATTGCAAATCGCATCTACGCAAGCGGCACTCAGCCTTTGTTTCTACCTACATAACTTTCATTGGCTCTGCCGCTTTAATATTACGCGCAGCTTGTTCATACCTCTGCGACAGTTGGCACGCTTCCATGCCATATCTCCCTTTATTTCTATTATCTATGGTATCTACCCAATAAAATAAAATTGTCTGTTCGAAATATCTACCTTCAAAGCATCTGCATTTTTCAATTCCGCTCCACAAACATCACATGGTTTAAGTTCAACCTTTTTTCCCTTCGAATGATTGAATTTTCCTTTAAATTTCGTCTTATGCCTTTTAGCCCGTATGCGATTCGATAATCTCGGATACAAAAACAAATCGTCTGCAAAATCTTCATCAATTTCTATTTTCATATTTATATCAGACTGGTCTACGGATAAATTAATAGGAAACACGGCGCCACTAGAACTACTTTCTTTGCAGCTTCGTTCATTGGTGACTTCATCATTTGTTTCAGATGTCTTTTTGCAACATTTTTTAGCAGTTAAATCATCCTCATTCAATTCTGATAATTTTTTGCAACATTTTTTAGTATTTGAAACTTCTTCAACAATTTCAAAAGACTGTTTGTCGCAGCTTTGATGATTTGAGACATCCGGGTTCGTTTTATGTAGTCTTTGGTTCGAAATAGTGTCAAAAGCATTTTCGCTGCTATTTGGAGGAGTAGAAATATCTGCATTAAGTTCGCTTGGACTTAGGCTATAAATTTGGCAATCCTGAAGCTGTGGATCGTCTCTTGTATCAGAATTTATTATTTCATTGGTCCAAACAGACTCTTCTTCTTTGATAGGCTCCATGATTTCACTGAAACAATAAGCTCTGTGTTCCGATAGATTATCTTGGCTGTTAAATATCTTGTCGCAAGAATCGCAATGATACAATTTCTTCGATAGAAGTTCAGCTAGGCTCTTGACAATCTGTAAATGAAAAACAAACCAAAGTTTTAGCGGAATCTGTTGGGAGACACCTTCTTAAGGAATGTAATTGTCTTGAAGATTCACTGAAATACATAAACTGTGTCAAATGTCACATAGATTGCCTTGAAAGGGTCAATATTGCAAAGGTTAAAAATACACCCATTATAAAAGTTCGTTACCTTTGGATGAGATGGAGCCACAGTATGTTCTATTCTCTTGTAAGGTTTGATTTTCCTGCAGATCTTCGTACCACTAGGACAGAGGATAGAGTTGCTTTGGCATTTAGTAGACATTCTGTCACATCCCTCAAAAGGAGCGGAAGAACTTTCCGGCGAGTTGTCAGAACACAGATCCAGCGAAGGGAAGTCGGCTTCCTTCAGGTCGAAATCGGATTTTAGGGGATCGATACATTCAGGAATCTGGAAACAAAACGAATTATTGAAAAGCACTACAGACAAATTCTGTGACTTTGTAGCATCATTGTGTGCAGCCATTTCGGGCCAAACAACAATCATTTACAACACACTAACGCCACCATCCATCAAAAATATATAATTTTATTATAAATTCAAGGCCCGAATGGCCAAACTTTTGGATCAAGAAACACTCCCACATAGTATTTCTTGTGCTCTTCTTTATTCTATGGACACCATAGATTAATAAGTTATTATTAATTCAGAAATACCCTACAACTCCCGTGAGCACTCAGGGCATAATCCTATTATTTATTTTGTAAGAAAAAACCAGATTTTAATACAAATACAAAGAAATTTTAACAAAAGGTAAACCAACAAACTTTCTTGTGCTAACATTGGTTATATAAAGATGTTTTATTAATGAAGCTAATAAGAGAAAAAAAACACAACAAGAAGGAAGGGGGAAGAGGAAGATAGGATAGGGACAGGAGATGGTCTCTATACATTTTATGCTCATGCATCAATTTGTGGTTGTACGCATTACTTCGGTTCAATATTTTGAAAGGGTATTATGAAGAATGTCGATGTTATTATATTGCACATAAATACGGGGAATTGGAGAATTTATCTTAAGGTTGGTCCTGCAAGCGGACAAATGGAAAAAATCAGTTTATCAGGTTGGTCTTGACAGTACGTGGATTTTTATAAAGTTGATGAGCTCTGGCGAGTCCAGGCCATTTATTCATAATTTTAAACAATAAGATTTGAACAAATATTAAACATCGTGTTTTAAGCGTGATGAAGTTGTGGAATTTTGAAGATTCGGTATTATTTGCAAAGTGTAAAATATATATTTTTATTTATATGCTTAAAGAATTTACGTTGAATACTTGATTCTTTGAATATGGGCTTGGTATAAAGGCGTCCATATCGGTGTGCAATATTCTAAGCGAGGGCAGATATATGCGGTGTAAAGGGGGTACAGAGTCTTTATGTTGCGAAAAGGTTTTGAAACACGAATTATAAATCTCAGCATTTTATTGGCTTTATTGATAGCTTCATTAGTTTTTTTGATAAAATTTAATTTCAGATCCAGAATTACCACAAGGTCACGAATAGATTCTACTTCAATCATATGTGTATCATTTAAAGTATAATTAAAACAAAATTTCTTTTTGTTATGTGTAAATGATAATTTGTTACATTTTGAAATATTAATAACTAATTTGTTCAATTTGCAGTATGCAAAAAGACGATTGAGGTCCTCTTGAAGTTTGATGCAGTTGATTTGACAACTGAATATATATATATATATATATTAAATAATAGTGGCCCTAGGTGAGAACCTTGAGGTACACTGGAGGGCACAATAAAAAAGCTAGGCTTAGTTCCCTCAACTGATACACATTGAAGTCTACTCTGGAGATATTAAGTGAGCCACCTAAGTAAGTCAACATGGATGCCTAATTGTTTAATTTTTTAATAGTTTACCTTATCGAAGGCCTTAGAGTAATCTGTGTAGATTACATCTATTTGTTTTCTACTTTTCTATCTTTTTTGTAGAAATCCATGTTGTTGGTTTTGCATATTGCAAACAATAGTTGTAAAAATTTGATCGTAGATAATACGTTCAAAAAGTTTACAAAATACTGAGAGTATTGAAATTGTGTGATAATTTTCAACATTACTTTTTGAACCGGTTTTATGAATGGGGATTATAGTTGCCTCCTTAATTTTATTTGTAAACTTTCCTACCTTCAGAGACATTGTTAATATGTTAGTTAAAGCGTAAGTAAGACTTTGGACGCATTTTGAAACAAAGTATGGCGAGATATCGTCACTGCCAACACCCTTACTAACGTCCAAATTCTTCAAGTATTTATAGATTTTAAAAATTAGAGTCTTACATTATCAGGAACATCGAGCTGTAGTTTTTTTTGTCGGTTGAAATATTCTCTCAAAGATGTATCCCACACCAGAACTTGCCGCTTGAAGGAATATGCTAACTCTGTTAAGGCAATGCACCCTGTACATAATTTGTCTGGAAAATCCTTTTCCGGGAAGATCTAGAACAAAAAATTTGTAAATTTTATACTGGAATATGAATAATGTATGTGTTAAAGATAGAAAAATTGACCTTCTAAAGTTGTATTCATAACTTGTTTAAAATAACCTTAATCAATATCAATGTGCCGGGAATCAGAGGCGTGCATTAAAAATAGGCTATACTTTCAAAAATAAGCGCAAAGTTCCAGCTACGAATCACAGGGCCACATGCGCCACACCAAACGCCCTACTATAATGTGTCAAAAGCAGGAACTAATATCATATTCGAATATTGACTGTATTCTACACAAAAGGTTACATGTGTACACATGCGCATTAAAGGACTCGTTTGTTTTAGTGTCGTAAAAATCTGTGCCTTTCGGTACAAATCACAAATGTAGCAATCAGTTCCATCTGTTGGTATTTCTATTAACCACTTAATAGTCGGCTTTTGGTGAGAAAGGGTGTTCATAAATTGTCAGTTTTTTTTTTACAAGTAATAAGAATACATATTTTTTCACTTTTTGATAATTTATTCAAATATAATATAATAATACACAATCGAACTCTGCGCCCGAGTCATGATCGGGCAAAACTGTTAAGTGGTTAATAAGTACAACTTTATTAATGAATACTAATTACCGTATGTTGCCTTTCTTTCATGCAATAATTGAGCAGTCGAAAAAAATACGGAAATTTTATATAGGTAATCAGTAATTGGCTTGTAATATATCTATATGAAGCGGTTATTAAGATATTCAATATGGCAGGAAATCCCAACCAACATCGACAAAGCCAGAAACTTGGTCATTCTTAATATCTACTCGCAGTTTTTTCTACTGGCTAACCTTGATTTAAAACCCTGCGCACGCCACTGCCGGGAATGCCTGTCGACACTCGCCTTCAGCATTGTCTTTTGATGGGTTTTTATACTTAAAGCTGTAGGTAGCATATTAAAATGAACCATAATCACTTGTCAACAAAATAACCAATCAGAAGAGGGGTTTTGTATTGCTTGAAGTTGAGCACATGTCAGGTAATAAATATTTTAAATTGGTGCTCGCTGTAATTAGTAAAAGCAGAAAATATTTCCGATTTTCAAAGTTACATTACTGTGTGTATTTACAGGAAAATATCATATGATCTTATTTTTTTAGAAAGACACTCATTCAGCTTTACGAAAACATAAAATGTTAATTTCTATAGTATTTTATTTCTCTAAATATAAGTAGATAGCTATTCTGGGAAAACAACTTTTACTATAAACATAAAATCCTGATAAATAGATAAATACACTGTTCGATAAGATTGTACCATTTACAATGCTACTTTTTTAAACAGTTTAGATATGAAAATCTGTTATGTTATTCACTGTTGGGGTATTCATATATAAAAAAATTGATGTAGGTACGAATTGTAAAAAAAAAACTAAATCACGATGAACCTATGGACCTACGACAGTTTATTTATCTGTACCCTATACATGTGGAGCATATTTTTACATAAATTAATAAAAATCGAAATGGGTAGCCCTGAAATAGCAATTTAAAAAAATATACATATTTTTAAATTTTTATTGTTAATATTATAAACGCATGTATAAAATATTGGTAAATATCAATATAAGCACGTATTTTTATGGATAGTTTTTTTTATTATTTAAAAAACCCAAAATAAGAACCTAAAACCTATTTTATGTATAATACAATATATAAATTAGATATAAAATGGGTTTTTAGGTTCTTAGTTTGGGTTTTTTTCGTAAATAAATAAAACAAAAAAATACCTAAAGCCATACAAAAACTTGAAACTTTACCAAGCTTTAAAATAATTAAAATGCGTATTTTGCTTCTCCGGTGACTGAATTAGTTGTTCCTCGTTGTAATTTTTTTAATATAAATACCGCACAAGAGTCCCAACTGCTCCCAACAGTCTGGAGCCAGTGAGAGAATGGCATCCCAGGCTGAAGGTATTGAGGAGGGTAAGGAGAAGGGAAAGAGGAAGGTGGGTAAATACCTGGCTATTCAAATCTGGTCACCCAACACGGCTAAAAGCCATTTCAAGCAATGTTTCAATTCTGAATGGTGGTCTTTCACCAGGGTGATACTGAGAGTATCTTCCACTCCAGTAGAATGTGCGCAAATATACTATATATTATTTTTAAATTAATTAATTGTGAAACTTGTAAATTAATAAAAAAATAAACCAATAAAAAGTGTTTTTTATCAATTTTGCGAGTATTAAGAAATATATGCATGTTTAATAATATTTTTAAAATTATTATCTTAACTCATTAAATGTAATCTGATTGAAAAAATCAATGTTTTGGATAACTTATCAAGATCATTTTTAATACGCAATATGCATGCAACTGAATTTAATTATTTTAAAAATCATTAAAACAAAGAATCATTTAAATTAAAATGAATCGTTACTCACCTTCATACCCGAAATATCCATTAAAATTTCATTTAACATCATGTTTTGAGTTTCACTGACAGTTGTAAATAAAGACCGAACATCTTTGTCTTGCGATGTACAACCTCTGCAGGTCTTGTTTATATCAAATGGCTCCTTTATAGCAACAGGTAAGTCCATATTTAAGTATTTGTGTTAAATATTTATTAGAGATGAAAACCGAACAAAATAAAAACACTGGGCGCTGTATAACACCGAAAAAAATTATTGACAGTTGTCAAAACCATAAGCAACTAAACGTCAAAATTAATAGACAACATTATTGCATGATGGATGAGCGAAACGGTACTGGAATTTGAACTTTTAAAAGTTAAGTTTGATATGACGGTGCGTCGGGCAGTAGGTATTATTCTAGGAATAACGCAAAAAGGGAGGAACAGAAATGCGATCTTAGGTAGTTACAAGTAATTTATTTTTATATACGTGGGTTTAGTCTTAAAACTAGAGTAAAACTTAATTAGACAATCAATAAAACTAGATACCGAATTACTTAATTCTACTGTTAAAGTCTTTGTACTTAAAATTAGAGGTTCACTGGCTTAGGCAATTACTTAGTTCTACTGTTAAAGTCTTTGTACTTAAAATTAGAGGTTCACTGGCTTATGTTGTGGGAGGAATTATCAATAGAGTCAGAGGCACTTCCCTTTTTGGTGATGACTGTCCAGGGTCCAGTGGCTGCGTTGTATGTAGAGTCCTCGCGTTCGCACTACGTATTCGTGTACCTCCGGATCGGGAGTAGGTGCAACGCGGCGATAATCAGAGGCATGGGCGGTCTCCGGTGTTGATCTCCGAAGGGCGAAGATCAGTTACTTCCTTCTGGGATGGAAGCGTAGAATTCCCTCGTCGTCAGAGGACCTGGACGGCCTCTCCAAGGAGCGAGAATAGGAACCTTCCTGGGCGGAAGGTTTCACTTGGCTGTGTGTCCTGGGCGGACTACTGCCACCGACTCTCCGTCCTGGGCGGACTCTTGCAATCCTCGGTGGAAGACTGCACGCGACTTGTGCTTCCTCGGTGGAAGCTTTCACTCGACTCTCCGTCCTGGGCGGACTCTGGCAATCGACTCTCTCCTAGAGCCCACCGTCCTTCTGTCTACCTGTCTACCTGTATTGTTCAGCGGTCGTTCCATCAGCGGCTCAACTCCTTTGAGGGGATTATTGCGGTCCCATAAAATCACAAAGGAATTGCGGAATTTCCCAAAATAGCAGTTAAGATTATATTATTTTAGTTACGATTTTTCCTAACAATAGGTTCGGCTAGCCTTTGTACTAAATTCATTTTATGGCCGGTCTAATCTGGGAATTCCTATTATTTAAAATGCACATTTTAAAGCTAAATATTTCGGTGAATTCGGTCATTTATTTTAGGTGATTACAAAAGGCTATATCAAGTTAATATATTTTTTTCCAAATAATATATTAACTTAACTTAAGTATTAACTTCTTTGTTTGTAAAAAGTAAAATAAAATTGTATTTTGTCATATGTTATCTATAACCCTCAATTTAGCAAAAGATACCTAAAACGGATGTTTTTTTCTTGGATTATTAAAATCAATGTAATAGCCATTGCAGCTGTCAAGTGTTAGGGCGAAGTTTTTGTTTTTGTGTTGAACACGGAAGTGTTTGCGGAAGGTGTGTGCGCTCCCGCTGACGTTCATATGATTATTGACACATTTATGTACCAACTAGGAGCGAGCTATGGGATGTACGCTCCCGGCTATCTTCATATGACCCTTGGTGAAATCTGCAGTATGGCGGCAAAACCCAATTTTGGTCAGACCACCCAATAATTAGACCATCTGTTCGTCTGGCCACTATGATAAGACGCTAATTATTAGATGGGTAATATTATCTCTAGAAATAACGCAAAATGGTAGAAACGGAAACTCACTTTAGGTATTTACAATAAGTCATTTATTTTTATAATCGTGGGGTTAGTCTTAAACTAAAGTTAATCTTAACTAGACAGAAAATATCAATAAGACTAGATAGTCAAGTACTTAATTCTATTTGAAAAGTCTTGGTTCTTAAAATTAACTATTCACTTTGCTTAAATCTACGTAAAACTTTCTATTCTTAAAACTAGAGATTCACTTGGCTTAATTCTACTGAAAAGTTTTTATATTTAGGTGTGATATTACGTGAAGGTCTTTGCGAGAGTATTCACAGGGTGACAGGGTGGGAGAATTATAATAAGAGTTCAGAGGCACTTCCCTTTACTGATGGTTATCCAGGGTCCAGAGAGCGGCTTGGTATGCAGAGTCCTCGCGTTGCAATGTTCCCTGGCGCTAGCGTCGACCATTACCTAGTTTGGTCGCTAGATGTCGCCGGTAGGCCCGTTCTCTAAGTGTAATTATCTCTACAGACATCCTTTAGTCAGGATAAACATCTTCAGCGTGATTTACTTATTACATAGCTTAATCTAAATGTACAATAATGTTCTTATATCTAGTTAATTATTTCTAAAGTTAATTGTGAAATATTTCTTATCGTCTAATATATTTCTCAATAGAACGATAACTTTGTCCCACGGTCATTACGATTTTTTGGCTCGGCTATCTGTGTCGTCAGGGTCGGTTTTATGCCCTCTATTGTCTAGCTACCACTCAAGTCCTTTTAGGTTTATTGCTGTCATCGGATGGCAGTTCCTTTTGTAAAATAATGCCGACTTTCTAAGCCAATAGTTAAGGGTGCTTTACGATGACTTTAAGCTTTACGATGGTTTCCGGTCCGAACAAAATGCACGCGACTCTCCTTTGTGCAATTTGTTCAAGGCCTGTCTACTCTGGGAAAATTATTAATAATTGAAATGCACATGTTTAAAAAATAAGTATATCTGTGAATTCGGTCATTACTCATTACTCATTACTTATGGGTAATACCAAAGGATATATTAACTATAGTTGCATTATTTTATCATACAGGCAATTTCTATGGACAAATATTTATTTAGCCATTTGCGAGGACTCCCCTAACTTAGGGAACAGGGGATATTATTTTGTTTATTGAATATCTATTTTCTTGGTGTTCGTCTCTTTTCAGTCTCTATTTTCGTCGATCTTTCAATGACAGGAGGAAACAGGTCAAAACAAAATTCATAAGAAATAACGAATGAGGAATATTTTCTGTATCGTATTAAAAAATTTACAGTTCCACCTGCAGTAACGACGCTTCTCGACTGCACGGATTAGTGTATAGACCTGTACGATTGTTATTTTCGAAAAGTACCTATCTTTTTCTCTTGGTATGTTTTATAATGATTTTTTCTCATATTTCTAAATTTGAACACAAAAATAATTTTTGTGATTTCTTCAAATTCTCTTCTTTGCAATGACATTACAAACGAACAAAGACAACAGGTAGAGCTATCAAAGTGGCAAGCTAAATATACGGTAATTGACGTACTTTGATTTAGTATACGTACTGTCACGCGTCGCTCCCCCCGTTTGATCTAAAAGTATTTCCATTACACGGAAAACACTAGTATATAGAAATAATATTTATTTCATAAGGACAAGCAATTTTTTTCCCAATGACACTATTGTAATGTCAATGACACTATTGTAATGTCATTGTTATTTTCATTGTTTCTCAAAGATCTTAAGCATCATTAGAGAAAGTGAGATAGCAACACGTATAAGTATAAGAGGGACAACCTACTAGCAATAGGTCGTATCCTACAGTGTTCTGTATTAATTTTTTTAACTGCCCATAGGAATCCCATATTCCTTTATAATCATAATAATAATAATAATAAATGGATTATTCTTGTAGCGCCGTTTTCGTGAGAAAATCACCTCAAAGGCACTTTACAACATAATTTATCTAACCTATACCTTATCACTTAGACTTATAATTTACATATTAGATTAATTACTAATGGCTTACAGCTAAGATTTATAACTAGAAAATACCTAATTCAGACTTATAATTAGTGATTTACATCCAAGACTTATATAGACAGCTACTTACAACATAGACCTGTAGCTAGTGACTTAAAACTAGTGATAGAGGCTTACAACTAACATATTCACATTTCAGACTAAATTATCTACAAAATGTTACTATTTACAAAATCAGAGCATAACCTAATATTGAACAGCAGTGGGGCGAGTATGTATGTGATACATCACAGCTGCATTTGTATGCTTCTGATCAGTTTGAGGGTAATATACATACATATACGAGTATATCATATTCTACATCTTTATTAACATGTCTAGGTAATGCTAGACATGTTAATAGAGATGGTAATGCTAGACAGATACCTTTATACGATTAAATTTTAAAATGTTATGAGCGCCAAAAGAAGAAGGAAGCTTTTACCTATATTAATATTATGTATATGTTTTATTGTTAGTTTTATGACATGGATACAAAAAATGTATTTAATGAGTTATCTGAATTTAAAGAAAGGCATAGATATTAAATGAATGAAATTAATCGACAATCAATTATGCGCAATAAGAAGATTCGTCACTCACAATTAAAACAGATTAAGATGTTCAGCTCCCACTGACATTGTATATTGGTAGGAATTTCTAGGGAATTTAGTATTGGACATGGAAAATTGAATTATAGATAAACACAGGAAACAATGTCATTACAATGTATGAATGTGCTCACGAATTTATGGAAATGAGTATCTGAACAGATGAGTTTTTAGTCTAGCTCTAAATTCTGACGGACTGGTTATGCATCTCAATTCCATAGGGAGCTTATTCCATGCCTTAGGGCCAGATACTCCGAAAGCACGATCACCAAACTTAGTGCTCGGTTCGCGTTTAGGTTCTTTCAGCCTTCCGGATAGCAGATGATGTCGACTAAGAGTTGACTGCCTTAGACTAGTATTTTCCGGAACACATAGCTCAGAGATATAGGGTGGGGCCATTTCATTGATAGCTTTGAACACCATCCAGCACAACTTGTACTGGATCCTCTCAGGGCACTTCAGCCAGTGAAGATTTTGGAGATGTTCCGAAATGTGCGAAAACTTAGGTACCCCAGTGATAAGCCTTGCTGCGGCGTTGAACACTGATTGCGGTTTATCAGTTTGGTATTTGGGAAGACCTGCGTAGATGCCATTACAGTAATCAAGACGTGATACAATATATGAGTTAACCAATAGTTTAGTTGCCTCTGTAGAAAGGTTCCGTCGGACTGACTTGAATTGTCTTAGGTAGAAAAAACCAGTGCTGACTGTCCTGTTTATTTGACTTTTCAACGAAAAGTCCGAATCCAGATAAACGCCCAGAAGTTTGACGGTTGTTTTCGCAATTACGTCGCTGCCGGAAATAGCAATTGGTGAGTTATAATAATTATCGACAATGACAAAAGGTCCTCCTAATTTAAGACATAAAGATACTAAAGCTTTATAAAAAATTATCAGTTATGCTGTGATTTCAAAATAAATGACAATGAACTGCAACTATGATAATAGAAATGGACCACTGTTGTTTGCGTTCAAAGGTGCGAAAATGATTGGACGCCTTAACTTTGCAACACATTGTGTTCAGACCATTCAGATTTTTTTTTAAAGTAAAACTTTTGGTTCGAAAGTAAATAATAATACATTTTATTACTGTTAATGTTATTACACTGTGCAGATTACTATACTTACTTGAACCTCTATACTGTATAAAAATACATAAATAATATACAATACTATCTACTATAATAATACGAATTTTCTTTTCAATAATAATGATAACTCATTACAATTAAAATATATGTGTATTTGCCCCTGTGTCTCGTTTTCCCCCTACTTACCTTTACCCAGGGTGAAGGACATAGTAGTCAATGCAACTTTTAAGTGCTAAAATGACGCCCAGTTGCATTTCCATTTTGTTCAAACTTACATGTTCTTTAAATGTCTATCTTTGTCATACATGACCAGTGTTTAAATAAAGAATTTACTGGAAACGCCAGTGGGTTTGTTACAATAACACTTCTATGTTAGTTTGTAATGCCATTGCTTTTTGGTTATTATACAGAGGAGCTTCTCATCCTATGCAAAAATAAGAAGAAAAAAACACTCAGTTTATTTACAATGAGGAACAACGATTTTAGTCACATAGTTGGGTAAAGTTTTTGTAAGGTTCTTAGGTTAGTTTATCATTATTCTTTTATAGCCCAGAACCTAAAAATCTATATTATGTGTAATTAATATATTGTATTATGTGTAAACTAGTTTTTTAGGTTCTTAGTTAAAGGTTTAAAAAAAAAAGACCTAAAAATGAAGAGGTTATCTGCATTCATATTTACCGAATAATGTATTAATGTGAATGAAGCAAAGAGTACATTCCAAGACGGAGTTGTTTGGCATCTCATCTGCTCTGCCCACCCCTAGGGGGAATGGCCTTATTGTTAATTAGTTAGTTACTAGGTTACTCGACAATTTGGAATGGATTGTCATCCATCAATCATCTTAAGGGATAGTCCTGATGACTGGCGCAATGTCTCCTGGGAAGGGTGGCGGGAACAAGAATCCACCTGGCACTGCTGGCCTGGTGTCCTGGTAATGGCTCGTCCTAAGTACTCTTACTTAATCCTTGTTTCTCCCTTGTATTGTTTTATGTTAGTATTTCTCCGCATCTCACCATGTTCATCTACAGACTACGGACAAGTAGAGCAGAGCCACCATATTTACTAGAGCTACTTTCGTCGACCGTACATGTACTAACCATTGTTCTAACGTGTACTAACCATGTGCTAACCATTCTGGGCTGTGGTATTTTACTAACCTCCTTCTAAGCTAATACTATGCAGGGACACTTGAGGGTTTAGAATAATTTATAACCTTAGCTTCATTGAACCAAAAAATTAGAGTCCTCGACGTGCACCCTGAAGGAGTAACCATAAGTTACTTATATACTCAACTGTCATCCATCAATCTTCCCTTTTTTAATTTCTTCTGGGCTTCATTCTCATATTGTTGGGACCAAGAAAACAAAATAACGGTTTAAAAATTATTAGATATTTAAATAAAATACACAATGTTATTATTTACAAGCATTTATTAGTTTCTTGCCATAATGCAACCATTTTAGCAATTGTCTTACAATGACAGCTATCCAATTAGAAATAACACTCAACGTTATGCATTCAACAAAGCTTCTGTTATATATAAATACACTTTAAAATATAAATTACACTACATACATAATTATATATCGAAAACAATAATATCGTTAAACATCTCAGATGATTAGGCCTTCTAAATATATTATCATATAAGTTTTATATTACCGACACCCGCCTGTCTAGTCACAGGAAAATTGCACAAATCTATGTCTAGGCAAGACAATTTTACAGCAATATTTATAATGAAGCATTTTTAATTAATACATAAAGCATACTTTAAAACACAATTGTTGTTTTAGTAGTTAAGTTTGATAAGCCGCAATGAAATGAAAGCGATATTCAGCGTCAACCGGACTGCCGACTTTCCAATCATGGGTTTATAGTCAGACGTATTGGTAATAGAAGCAAGAGAGATGGGCTGTGAATCATTATTTTTTTTATTAATTTACACACAAAACGCGTAACTTTCATTGCATAGCCGCTTTGATAGTCTGTGCGGTTAGGTCGTAGCTCGGTGACAGTTGGCATGCTTCCATGTCATATCTCACTTTGTTTCTGTTATCTATGCTTCAACACTTACGTAAGTTTTGGTTAGGTTAGGTTTATGTTTACTAAATACCATTATTTTTCAGAGAATGAACATCTTCAGTCTGCCTCGTTCTGAGAAGTAGCATTCTTATCAGAAACGGTTTATCAATAGATTTGTAGTTATTTTGTGACATCATAATTAATAAATTCATAAGAATTACTTTGTTTACACCACTGTTTTTAATATATAAATACCAACATGTTTCAAAAGCGAATCTTTAAGTATACTGTGTATCCTGATGAGGAAAGCTTCACTTTCGAAACATGCTGATATTGGCTATTAAAACAATGGGGTAAACAAAGTATTTCTTATTAATTGTTTTAATATCTGGCTATTATTCCTATTTATGCGTTAACTGGACTTTTGTGAAGAGTCATTTATTTGTATTCACCCAAACGGGTTTCTACATATTTGAATCAATATTATAGCAATATAGTTGTAAATAATTTTGTCATACAAACAGCAAAAATGAGTCACGAATAGTAATGAAGTAAGAAATTATTACATTAATATTGATTGACACAATAATATATTATCGATTCCTTGTATCTTTTACATTCCACGCAGTCAAATACATCAGCCAACTCCGCATATATCTAAATGACTCAGTCCTGATATTATTGTTACTTAAACATTATTTTGGATTGAGTAGTAATGGTCCAAAAAAGGTCAACATTAACTGGTTCTTTGAAAGTGGTCTGCCGTTTGTGAAGGCATTTAACTTCTTGTATTGTTGGGTCAACAAGGTGTCATCAATTAATTGTTGCTAAAAAAGCTATGCATTGCAAACCATTAAACCTAACCTAATTTTTTCAAAATGATTCCTAAGTACTCTTATTTATTTTAGCTGACTAAGTTCACGATATCGTTGGTGAATTTAACAAAGTGGAGCAGTATTCCGGTTGCATGATAATATAAGAAAGCCGTTTCTGTTGTATTTTTTGTAGATTCAAATTTGTAGATAAGTAAACATTGCCAGCTGCCCAAATAACAAATGTTCCGCATGTCACAATTCTGATTTTGTTGCCTGTTTGAATATTTTTTCTATCATCCAACTTAGAGGGTGCTATAGACCCCTAAATCTGGTCAAAATGATTGTATAGCATTAAAATTTGCATAAGCTGGTGTAACAGTGGTATTGTAATGACCGTGAGACTGAAATCAAATATAAAAGAAACGACATGAAAGAGCGAGAAAAAAAGGGTGTGAACGGATATTTTTTGTCTCTTTTTCATCACTCGAGATAATACATTGTGTTAATTAGTCATTTGACTATTTCGGTATCCGTATAATATTAATGTAAGATCATTACAGATATAGATATTAATTCTTGCTTCAGCTGGCATGTTTAACTACATAAAAAAATCACTAGAATTGGCTCCCAATATTTTTTTATGAATTTATTTTACAAATGGATTTAACGGAGAGTTTTTTTTTTAATTTGCTGAATTTTGAATTTATTTGCATAGAGTTTTACAAGAGCCTTTAATTGCTTTTTTGTGTATTTCATGTTTTTTCATCTCGAGGGGCTTGAATCAATTCAGCGTAAAATGTACAACTTTTACTGTTACAACATTATTTTATAGGATTATGATAAACTGACAAAATAGGCCTCATTTTAAGCTTAAATCTGCTGAACATAATTTGGTACAGGTACTCAATTAAATCTTGTCGATCCATGGACTTCGTCAATGCTTGTTCTGAATTTGAATTGATTTTCTAGAAAACATTTACACATTTTATGATTTTTCATCCGCCATTTTGTTTGGGCCCTTTCCAAAATAATGTAGAATGGTTTTACTGCACTGTTTTACTTTTAAGATTGTATTTTTAAATATTAGCTGTGATCCGTTACATGTTTTAAAAGCTATTAACATATTATTAGTATTGAGTGAAAATTAAAAAAAAAACATTAAATAGAGTTACTCATCGATAACATTATGTTGGCATTTAATGATTATTTAGGTTCTTCTTATTTAAAAGTAGGAACTGATGTTTATACTTATTTTAAAAGTGTTTAACTAACAACCGGAAAGTAACCCTATTTAAGAAGAATTGATATGTAGATTTTAACCCTTTCCTTACGGTGCTAGAAAATCCCCCAAGCTCTGGATGTACACTCAGTGTATAGGGTGCACATTTAGAATTTTGTAATTTTGAAGTTGGATAAAAATGAATAGTTTTCAATATTACTTATGTAAATCATTTCATTAATAGTACATTATGTACATAAGTAAATTATTGTGTATGAGTGCTGAAAACGAGGAAAAAACATCAGCCATGAATAAAATGCATGATATGTCCATTTCAGCCGGCAGACCGCCTGCCACTACCGACGATCGCGCATCATGGCACGGTGAGCGAAACCCCGCACCCCTCTTGCTCACTATCGCACCACTCTGCAAGTTATCAACACACACAGACAGATATACGTATATATTAACTAATTTTTCCCAATTTTTCAACAAAAAAATTTTTCTGTTGCATTTGATAGATACTTATATATTTTTTATTATTTTATCCAATACGTAAATGTATTGCTGAGGAACACCTAAAATATGAACTCTGCATTTAGTATATTTACAGAGATATTGAAATAATAAGATTCATGTCAAATCAGTTGACAGCACCGGCAAGAAGGGGTTAAGTGAATATGACAAAAGCAAAACAATAAAATTATCAATGATTCATGTTTATCTTTACATGAATTTTTTTATGTATGTATCTAATATTTGTATTGTAAAATACAGCATGTTATAATTAAGTTAAATATTAATTGTTTACTTTAATGAGGAGATACGAGTAATACGCCCATTACGTTTACAGAAACAAAGACTCAGAGATTTCTAGGTGTGAATTGAGGGGAAAATGCTACTTAATATTTCACAATCGGTGCATTCTATTAAGATTTCACACTTCATAATATTGTGTTTAACTTTGTACCATTTGATACTTAATTCTTTTCTCCGTAAATATTACATCTCCTATTCTTAGTGAATACTTTAATCAATTGATTTACTTCTTTCCGACAGATATCATATTATTGAACACACAATAATCAGGTTGTTTCAAAACTAACAAACGACATAGGTCTTATCTATCAAGATTTTTTATCATTAATTGCAGACAATTTTTTTAGCATCCATCTAATGACATTATTACTACGAGAAGTTTTTGCGCTGATTGCTCTAACAGACTGAAATTTTAACTGTGAACTCTGGCCCAATTTGGGACCTAATTCTCTATATTTTAACATTACTGCGCACTGACGGTTCTCACATATTAGAATTGTATGTGGTTCTCACATAGAGGACTCCATGCAGTTCTTACATAATGTTATTAGAATTGTGTGTAGTTCTCCAATATTTTGACAGTTTTCACATATGAGAACTGTCTGTAGTATGCAGTTCTCAGATATTAGAACTGTCTGTAGTTTTCACACATTAGAATTGTACGTGGTTCTCACATAGAGAACTATACAGTTCTTACATAATATGTATTAGAATTGTATGTAGTTCTCACATATGTTTAGAGTTTTCACATATGTGAACTGTCTATAGATATTAGAACTACACATCTATAGTCCTCACATTTTAGAATTGTATATGGTTCTCACATCTTTAACCGTCTGTTGTTCTCACACATTAGAATGGTTTGATATTTTGACACTTCTACCATATTTAATAGATCGTCTGTACTTCTCAGATATACAAACTCTTTAAAATATGTGGCTAATGGCCACCGTAACACGTGTTAAAAGATAGAGACTTGGGTTCTAATCGGATTACTACAAATCTCTCAAATCATTGTGTTTCTTCACAGATCTTATGTCAGTTCTTGTACAATGTACAGGAAACTTCTTGAGTTATTTGACTGATGATTTTTCAAATGACTCGCTGAAGAAATTTACTTTTGTAGTTTATATTTGATCGAATTGTTTCTAGTTCTTTATTGAGCAGAGTTAACGTTATTGTTACATTCAAGTAGCTTTCTTTTACATTGAATCTTGTCATTTTGAACTTCGAGCGTATCCAAAACATGACAAACGAGTCTGATAATTAATTGGTGCACAAAAGAAGACTTCTACAATATTATGTTATGCGTATTTCATGATTGTGTTAGTACATAATTTTTGATATAAAATATTGTATAAAGCTACAAATACTGCGCAATATGTACAAATATTTTTTCACATACTTTTAGAGATCATAAATTTGCACCATTACAAAGATATGTATGTTTTTATAATTACATATCTTCATGACAAAGACTACTAGACAATGGTAGGATTTCACTCCATTGCGTAATATATTTTTCATGTTCTGGGGTAAAATGATTGAAGATTTCTTCAGTAAAATACACCACTTTTGAGGCATCTCACATCTGTTTTGAGTATCATGCTATGTCAAATTTTTCATTAAATGGTCCTGGAGAAACTAGTTTTTACAGAGTCAATATTGTATCTCACAAATCGCTGATTCGTCAATGATGATTAACCTCGTAATTTAATCCCCATTAATGAATTATTTCAAATCTGTCGTCAATAAATTTTTTTTTAAATTCAGTTAGCGTGCTTTTGTAATAATTTTTAATCCAAGTGTTGTTTTTTTTTTACTATTTTATTGTATTATTTCTTCGATAGAAAGTATAATAATACCAAAATTAAAAACATTTACAATAAATATCTACATTATTTTTGAGAAGTATCATAAAATTGGTGCAAAAACTCACTAAGTGATATTATGTAGTGTTGTGATCTTAATTTCATCTTCATTCCAATAAATTCGTCTTCATTCCATTAAATTCCGTTCACAAAATGGAATATCAACCTCCTTGGCACATACTGACTTTTCCTACCGGGCATAAGCTTTATTTAGGCACTTATGCACATAATACATTTATCTTTACTTCATTTAGTGATTTTCTACACACAGTCAACGAAAAGAAAGAAGGATAAGATAGAATGAGGCAATGGAGGAAGAAGACTTAACTGACTTAAGTAATTATTTTTTGGACTTTTTGACGTAATATTTTTTTAATGCATTTTTTCTTGCAAGGCTTGTTGATTTGGTCTTCTTATGATGCTCTTACCGGATATAAGAACCAACTTATTTGAAATGTACCATAGGATTCTACACATAATATTGAAAAGGAGGATTCATTCTGGTGCAGTTTCCAAACAAATGATGTTTTCTGATTTCACATTATCCCTAACCTTTCTTTCATATAGAGTGACAATATTTTAGAGATTTGCGAATATTACCAGGATGAGCAATTTTCCTCTAGTCGATATCCTTCCGCGATGCACATGAAATAATATTTCGTTAGTCTTGCAAAGTTCGTGCAGGATACTTTTAGCTTTCTTCCATTTCAAATGTCTCCAATATTGATAATTGATCTTGGTTTTGATTTCTAAGTCATACATTTTGAAATTAAGTCTTTCTTCCTCGAATGACCTCTGTTTTAAGATATATTGCACATGACAGGAATAAAACAAAACAATGCAACCTACGTTAAATACTCTTTCTTAAAGTCACTTTCGTAATAGGAGTGAATCAAGAAATATAGTTTTTCATACGTTTGGCATAATTTATTCTGAAAAATTTCATTTAATTTATAAACCATCTGGCGTTGAACAGAGCTTTGGATATAGACTTTATCAGAAGTAATCAGTTTAGGTTATCAGCTCATCTCTCGTGTTTGAAACATTTGTTTTTCTGTTCCCACCAGGAGACATCACTCAATGATGGTCGAATTCCAGCAATCATTCGTTAACCATGCTTCAATTATGTTTGAATTCCAGCAATCATTCGTTAACCATGCACCAATTATGTTTGTATTCTAACGGTCATGCGTTAACCGTGCTCCAATGATGTTTGAATTCCAAATTCAACTTCTTACCCAGCACGGTCCCACATGAGTTTGGAGATTGTGATAAGAACATAATCTACTATTTTTTCAGATTAATTTATTACCCAACAATGGAAAAAATACTCTTATAGAGCTCCTATAAAGTGAAAGTTTAGCAGTTAGAGTATTTTTCTAAGGTTGGGGTGTTCCAATTCAAATATAACATTGTGATCATATAGCCAATCAGCGCCATTTTTTTTTTTACATTTGAAAGGTCCCCGTTAAACGCCGATTGTACGTCCGATTCAGCTTTTGAACATTTTTTTAACAACAGAAAAGAACAACTGTCATGTTCTTATGTTTGCTAGCTGATCACAATTTGATAGAAATCTGAAACGGATCCAGAATCGCCGTTTAACTAAGACCTTTCAAATGTAAAAAAAAAAATAAAAATTGGCCTGTTTGGCATTTCACACCAATGTCATATTTGAATTTTTGTAGAACACCCCAACCTTAAAGTAGGCACCTGAAAAATATCTTTAAATAAACAATTGAAGATTTACAACAATATTTCAATATCCTTAATAATATTCTAATAGACATAAATTACTTCTTCTTTTTAATATTACCTAAAACGATGGACATTAAATAGAAGAGTGACTAAGAGGCACTATATAGGTTTATGACAGGTTAATAACTACATAGCATATAAGAATATTCAAAGTCGTGAAAAATTATTGTTTTTAGAGACCATGATATTACCAGCTAATCATACATACCTTAGGAATATGTTATAATATATTTTTATAGTAATTCATTTAGTTGTATAACTATTAACTATATTATTAAATTAACTATAAAATCAAATTAAATATGTCGGAACAGTGAACACTCGTTTTATCATGATTCTTTCAAATGGAACTTTTTTGTTTGCATTGTTTTTCGGACGATCGTCAAACACATTTTTTTTGGTAGCCTTTAGGCTCGGTGCTGAATTTCCATTTCCCAACAACTAGTGTTTCATGTAAAAATACAAAATTGGGACTCAAGACAAAGCAGGCAAAGGTGGGTGATCTCTGTATTTTTTTTTCCCAACCAACATTCACGATTATTTGGGTTATTCGCTCATCTGATAGAAAATGTTAAATCTAGTTTTCACTGTAGGTAAATTCTAATGGAAAATTGGTTAAGTATATAAAAAAATATTAGTAACAGTCTACGATACATATAATACGGAATTCGAATAGAAAACTATAATTGTATTAGTTCTTACAACATGATAAATATAATATGAAATAATATTTCACAGATTTGAAAGACTTTTATTTGATTACGGAAGAACTATCACTTAATCTACTTTATTTGAGAATGCTGATATTAAAATTATAAAATCATTTTTACGACAGTTAAAATCAGTTAATATAAATATTTAATTTCATAAGCAATCCCTTATTTATTGTTGTTAATTTAAAATATATAGCAATTTTTCAAACTCTCCTCTGTTAATTTTTTTGGGGTCATACATTTTCTAATTTTAATTCGATCAATTGTTTAATGTGCCTTGTATTGTCTCAAGAAATTTATTAACACATCAAAATAATTCAAACAATGTATTAACTTTTCAACACAATATTCAAACAATACATTCAACTGTTCATCACAATTCAAACGCTTTATTAAACTTAGCAACATAATTTAAATGCTGTTTTAAAATTAGCAAAATAATTTAATATAATAATATGTTGAAAATTAAGCCAATGCATTTTATGTGCAAAAATTTGTTTCTATCCAATATTGTTTTGTAGAATTTTGTCAGATATTAAAGTAGTACTCGTACTTACCCAATTTGTGGCATTCTTCATTAGCTGTATGACCCATAAGCAACCATTTAATAAGTTACAGAATTTGTGCGAAGAAAACTGAATAGAAATTTTATGGAAAAATAGTTTCGAAATGCACAAAGAAATGGCTACTACTCTTAAAATTGAATCCCTAAGTTTACGATCATATACGGCAAGGTTCTCTTAAATATATATAGATATCGTTCTTGTATTACCTAACTTATTGAAATGCAGCTTCTTACTTTGAAAGCAAAGTTACATTGAGTCTACGTTGCGTCGTCCCGATGGACTGCAATGAATATAGCAGACGTGACTCCGCATGCACGTGGCACTTCACGCGCGTGTTGGAATATCTGTGTCAAGCTCGCCTCCGTTAAACAACGTATAAACAGTGATTCCCTAACTAACAGAATCTAGAAAACATAAACTACCCTAACACCGAATCTAGGTGCTTAAAGCTCTCCAAAACAATAAACAGTCGATTGATTAAAAGTGTTTCAGACAAAAATGTTAAAAAAAAATCAATTTATTGAATACGTGTTTGATCCCTTTGTAAAATAGGCAACCGTAACCCGCGTTCTTCGGTGATGTCTATGGACCTAATTCCCCAATAACCAAATTTAATGTACAAATTGGAAAACTTCCGGTGATGATATTATATTTCCTAGAATTGGACTACTTAATTAATTTTCCTCCAAACTCTGTTGGGATTTTTTTTCTGCTCTTGAACACTTTGTGTCTTTTCAAGACTTTTCGAACCAACACAATATGGAATATTTAAGATTTGTAAAGAGTTTTATTTTCACTAACATCGGTTTATTACGCTATGAAGTTTAATAAGATTTTCCATTTAGATTAATTTATAAAATGTAGGTAGTAAACGTGTTAGTTATAGTCAGGGCTGGCCCAGATATATTGCCTTCAGAGGCAGAGGGACAATTATTATTCTTGGAGCATGTCCGTAACCTTTCATACTTGCAGCGCGAGCATCTCATCCATATTTCGTCAAAGAAGACATTCATTTCTTAAATGCTGGCAAAAAAATTTAAATCCAATACTTTTTCCTCCAGTTAAATACGAAAACTTTGCGCACTTTGCCATTGAATTAATATCAAAACTCTGTCCATTTTTTCATTAGTCAAGTGCCAAAAATTTGTCCACTCTTTTTTCGGCCATTTTCCCATAGAAATACCAAGACTGTTATTCCTTCGGTGAAATGCCAAAACTCCGACCGGTATCCAAAAGGTAAACAGTGTCATTTCTCTGCCCATAGATTAGATGTCAAAATTTTGGACTCTTTTTAATTGGCATTTAAGTCAAATATCTGGCCATTCTTACACAGGTACCTATGCCAAAACTCTATCCAAACTTCCATAGATTTATTTTCCAAGCTCTGGCCGTTTTTATATTTTCTAAACTCTGAACATTATTCCATTGGTCGAAAACTTTGGGCATTTTTCCATATTCGAAATTCTGGGCATTCCATTGGTTAAATGTCAAAACGCTGGACGTTTTCCCATGGATTTGACACTAAGACTTCTCCAAGCATTTATCTCCAAAAACTGGCGCCTGAGGCTTTGGCCCCGAAGGCTCGCCTAGCCCTGCCCCGATGCCACTGTCACAGTAAACGTTCACATCTCATTGGGTCAGTTAAGGTTAGGCAATTTTTCACCATTTTCGTCTAAAACAAACAACAATAATAAACGTCTCAACGACAACTGAGACAAACTAAACAATGCCACAATGACAATTGCAACAAAATGAACACTGCCTCAATTAATTACAATCGAGACAAAATGAACAATGTCACACTGACAGCTGCAAAACAATGAACACTACCTCAATCGTTACAATCAAGTAAAAATAAACGATGCAACAATGACGATTGCAAAAAATGAACACTGCCTCCAATGGAGACATAATACCTACAATGCCTCAATGACTGAGACAACATAATCCACAAGTAAACAACGATCTGTGCATAATTATAATTTATATAACAAATTATTGACATAACATGATAATACTTAGAACTAAGTGTTTTTTTTCATTGATAATTATAATTACTGCGCGATTGCAATTATTGGGCATTTGTGTGTTAAGATTGAGTACATTATTTGATATGACAGGGAGCGTCGCACCTTCTAGCCGACGCGGCATCTAAAATGATATGTTTGAATGGTTCCCCACTCGGGACTGGGGAGCGGGGCCTAAGAGAGAAAGGTCTGCAGGATGAGGGCCTGCAGGACGGCCCCGACCAGGAACAGGTGCATCTGCTGCTGAAGGGACGAGCTGCTCGCTCCGCAGGTCTGAGGCGGCTTGGAGGTGTTGGCCGTTTCTAAGTTACCTGGAAAGCATAACATTTTATTTATTACGGATTTTCTACACTAAGGAAACCGTACGGTGTTCTCTCAGGACCAGAAGCGTGTGATAATACGAGCATATTATCTCGTTATCAATGACGCGCAGTCCACGGAAGCTGTAAAACTCTAAAACATGCTCCAAGGAACTATAAAACATAATTTTTATTGTCTTGAGGCATGCACAGCTTGACAGCTTACATACATAATATGAAAGTATCTGTTGATTGAATGAAAAGATAGAACTAGGGGTCTTTGTTGTATTTTATCGTTCATTCTCGAGGACACTTAATTTATAATATAGGATTGAAGAGCCAGGAAGCTAATCTCCGTTCTTAGATGAATGTGATATTCAATCTGAGTCCTGACATTGGGAGCTTCCAACAATGACGCTACCTAACTGCTTTACCGACAGTTGTCACTACCGGTCACTAATACCATCTATGATCTATGTAGATTGGCCAAAACCAAGATACCACCAAGTAAACCAGATTACAGGGTAAGGATAATAATGATACCGCAAAACCATTCCAGATCATATTGCGCTGTTGAACCAATTATCAGAAATGCAATCAATTTGAAAAACTATCACTTATGCAGCCTCACAGAAATTATGCAAAGGCGCCCCCTAGTGGCGACGGGCACTATCGATCAATGATCAATCATTTTAACAATTGCAATATTCCGAGACAGATAATCGATTCTCTCATATCTCGGGCTTCAACAGAGATATTAATTCGATTTTCAGTTAATCGATTATTCGCTCTGAAAGATTGTCATAGACAAATTTTCTCTTATACAGAATTGATTTTCAAGTCCGAGATACGATTACGAGGGCCATGAGAACTGCCAGAGATCATCAGAAGCCAGAAGCATCTCAGCAAGATAAAGATTTTCAAGATATCTCAATGATTTAATTTCAATGATGCTTGAGAAACTCACTAGTGACTGCGATCAGCTGAGGCAGGTACTTCTTCCAAAAGGCGCACTGCTTGAGCCGTGGTCCACGGCCCGTGGCGCTGGAGTTGACATCCAGTGACAGGAACTCACGCCCGTAGGTCGTGTGCACTGGCCAGTACGTGTCGGTCCAGGTGCCATCCGAAGACATACTGGGGTTACTGCAATGGATAAATTGAAAAAAATGTGTTTTTTTTTTAGTTTTCTTTAGTCATAGTTGCTGGGGGCGATCTCTGCATCTCTTATCTTTCTCAATCATGGACGCCATCGAAATGGAAAAGAGAGGTAGGCTTTGCCCACGGATGAGATATGCATAAAGCTCTCGGTTTTGGATGGGTAAGGGTTTTAAAGGTTTAGCGAAACTGGAGACTTTTGGGGAAGGGTTCGTTTCTTTACGATGCATAAAAGCCCCGCTGAAACTGCATATCTTGTGGATTCGGTTACTGTCATCTAATCTGGCATCCAATTGGTACAACTTATCGTATTGGTATCCATCAGAGTTTATAAATCGCCAATAATGAATACCCGGAGAATTGAAAAGAACTGGCAGGTTCGTGTGGGCAGAGTCGACAGAGTCTTCGACGCTGGAGACATTTGAGTGTGACCTATATCCGAAATTGGATGCCAGAAGACTTATTAAGAAGAAGAATAATTTCCAGAAAGGGGGGGCTACTTAAACCTACTGGAGGGATGTGTAAGATGAAAGCTTAGGCCGCTCGCTGATGGTCCGGTAAGGAATCGACATAAACCTCATGCGTGATACCGACAGCCCGCTTTGCCATATATTTCTAATGGCGCCAGTTCACAACGCGGGGTGGAAAGGGGAGCGATGCGACATACTCGTACTTCCAGCAAGCGGTACGAGGTTTCAGTAGATAGATTATCGATATTATCGAATCACCGCCGAGATCACTTAAGGAATTTTTAATTAAAACAAATTATTAATAACATTTCTTTCAGTTGATAATTGCTTTTAAAACATTCTTATGAATTTATTAATTCGAAGCATCCATAATATCGTAAAAGCGTTGTGAATAGAGGTAAAATTCCACAATCTCGACTCACTCGACGGTATGCGAAATGCGAGACAGTAAAACCGAAATTTGCAATACCGACAGTTTAATGGCTACAAATATACTGACATCTGCGGACCCGTGTGCGAGTCCATGCAGCGAGACATCTCGCAATGCACTCGGTTTATGTCGATTCTTTATCGGACCGTCAGCAAGCGGCCTTAGTGTAAAGCGAAGACCATCTTTTACCTTAACTATGTGGGGTTGTGGTAGGCAAGGTGGTTGGTTGGTTGGTGACTGGTCAGCTCTGGACAAAGATTTTCCTAAAAAATCTCTAGTTTTTACGATTCTTATCGACTCTATCAATCTATACCCTTTCAATGGAAAATAATATATGTTAAAGTACTTATATAAATAAAACTTACCCAGTCTTTGCGAAATTAGCCCAATAGCGCATAATCCTCCTGCTGAGTTCTGCCTCTTGCGGAGCGTAGTTTTTCCCGGGGTTCAGCGGCTCTCCAAACACGAAGCTAATCTCGTCTCCGTGGATCACTCCCGCCCAGGAAGGCCAGGGGCTGACTGCACTGCGATGTTTGTAGTAATACATGTACACGTTGTTTCCAGTCTCTGCATAGCGATTGGCAAACTCGTTCACATTGCAAGTGAACTGGTAATCTCCAACCATCTTGTCCAACGCATCTCTGTTCTTTATCGGGTCGTCAGGATTCAACCAGTCAGTATACTCAAACACAATAGCTTGCCGCGCTACGTTATTCACGTAAGGGTTCAACTCTTTAACCGCTTGCAAGAACTCTTCTCTGTTGACGTATACGTTTTCCTGCATCCGGAAAAGATCAGTCAGGTAATAAATAATGAAATAGTGACCTTCTTCAGAGTTCGAGCCCATCAGGATATTTGTCTTCTTGAAGTTCTTTACGGCGAGGGAACGTGTTGGATTTTCATCCAAGAAGGCACCGTCTATTATTGGCACAAATGGAAACTCGCAGATACCTAAAGTTCCCCATTCATTATTCACTAGTTCGAGTGCGTCTTTGGTTCTGAGGCACTCGATCGCAGCAGATACATCGTGACGATCGTGGGGACATCCGACGGCTTCGGCTAGTCGCAAACCTCTTAACAGACTTTCATCTCGCGATATGATCGCCCAAGGAGCAGTTGGAGATCCGGACTGCATGATTGCTTGAGAAAACAAATTTCTCGACAAAGGTGAAAGTAAGTGAAGGGATACGGCCACTGCTCCGGCTGATTCTCCAAAGATAGTTATGTTGTTCGGGTTTCCTCCAAACGCGTGAATATTGTCACGGAACCAATGCATTGCCATCAGTTGGTCGAACATGCCTGCGTTACCTGGAACTTCTGCATTGTCAAAGAACAGGAAACCGAGTGATGCGATTCTGTATTGCATGGACACTACGATTACATTCTCTTCAGACACCAATATTTTAGGATCATACACATCCAGTGTGGTCGTTCCGGTATAGAACCCACCTCCATAAATCCACAGCATGACTGCAGCATTCTTGGGTCTAGGCTTTGGAGAGTATACGTTTACATACAGACAATCTTCAGAAAGTGGTGTGTTGGGATTCCACATCGTAGCTCCGGGAAAATCAGGGAACACTGTATCTGTGATCTGAACACAAGTATTAGGATGGCTAGTAGCGTTTATGATATCGTCTCCCCATCTTTCCACTGGCCGAGGATGCCTAAACCTGAGCGGTCCAATTGGCTTTTGGGCGAACGGGATCCCCAACCACGCATCCACCTTCTTTCCAGTGGCAGCTGTCAGAGTAATACCTCTAACTTTACCTTTCTTCGTCTGCACAACGAGAGGATCTTCCCCAGTCTCTTCGGGATTCTCCTTCTTAACTTCGGGCTGTTCTGTTGCAATCGGTTTCGGAGGAGCAGGTTCGTCCGCCATCGGGAATCGATATTGCGGCTGTTCATCCGGATTCGTAAGTGACTCCCTCCTGGTAAACTGCCGCCTTTTGGGCGCAGGTTTTTCCGAAGGTTCGTATTCCTCATCCATTCGCGTGTGATGCTCGATATTATTTTCAACACTGTGCGATTCTTTGTCGTAAGCGACGCTGGCATCTTCTTCTCCGACCTTGTTGATGATGTCCAATTCTGGGTTGTATCTCACCGTGTCTCCATGTCCAAGGTAGACCTTGTCGTGTAAGCTTTGAGGGACGTCGTTCTGCTCGATGGAATGCTTTCCAAGGAGGACGTTTTCGTTCCTGGATTTTCCGATAGCTGGAGTGTGGTCTGGGTCTTGTTGGAGGTTGTGTCTGAGTTTGTCTTGTCTATCGGGAGAGTGCGATGAGAGGGTGCTATCCCTGGAGTGGAAGGGTTCTTCGGGGATGTCCAGGGGGTGCAGGGAGAAGGGTTCCTGCAGGTCAGGGCGGTGTCGGGGCCGCCGTTCCCGCGGCGAAGACATAGTGCCCGCCACGAGGAACAAGAGGAGAAAAGCGTTGCGCGTGGTCGCCATCTTGCGACCAACTTTTATCGTTTACGCCAAATCTGAGGAAAAAAGAAAATATCTATTAATTAGATTCAATTTAATTTCAATTCAATTTATTTATTATTTTTAAATCTTCACAAATTTATTAATTTAAATCATTATTAAAAATATTGTAATGAAATTAAACATAATACAGAATGATTTAAATTGTGTATAAAAAATAAACAAGTACTTAGGTACATTTCATACCTCAATACAACTGAAAGCAAAACACTGCAAGGTGAAATACCTTGGGGGATATTATCATCACCGCGGATCAAAGACAGACCATCAGCTTACGAGCAGGTATGCTAGCGAGGAGGTTCTACAGATGCACCAGTCCCGTAAAGTAAATACTATTCAATACATACTATACCACCTTTACATGGCAGACTTGTGAATCCACTCTACACAAGCACAGTGGAATGCCATAAGAGTCCAGTTCAACAACGCATACAGACAGTTGTTTTGCCTGCCGAGGTATTGAAGTGTCAGCGAAATGTTCGCATCAGGAAACGCACCATAAAGCGATGCAAGCTACTAAATTCCCAACATATTATAATAAAAGTCGCAATTGGGTGGTTAACCCCCCAATACAAAAAAAGGATGCTCCAAAAACCTCCATAAGAGGAACCCAGAAATCTGAATATCGTTTTTCTTCTTCTCATTATTATTTTTTATGTTCTTGTAAAATCTTTTTTTTTCATGTTTATATGTGCATTTTGTAATTAATTTCCTTTCCTTTTTATGTTTTGTATTTTTATGATTGTGTACTATAACGCCTATATGAACTACATTGCATTGCACAACCCTATGTAGCTCGGAATAAAAATATAATAGTAATTATTATTATTATACTAGCAGCAACAAAGCTTGCCGTTTAAAAGCACCTCCGTTGATGCTAAATATGTCAATATCCGAATTTATTCTGTTCAACAACAAGCTTGCCCTCCCCACCGGCATGACCATTGGCAAATTGGTCCTGCAGGTTTGGAGACAAAACAGTCTATGCTGTCGGTAACGGAAATAACCACCAGGAACATAGAAATGAATGCTCTCCGTGATAGTCGCGATTTCAAACCATCCATAAATCAGTCTAGAGCCACGGGTCGTCTCAATGTAACCCAAATAAAAATCAACTGTACGACGTCATTTGACAGTGATTCTTATGACTCAATTTACCACTTCAAATCGGACCAATTTGTGTTTGTACGGGGCAAAAAAAACATTATTTCGAAAGATATTTGATTGTAAAAACATGCTCCAGAAAACGACAATCGAAACAGGTTCGAAAATTTTAAAAGGTTCTCCCTTGGGCTATCGTTTTATGCATGTCTCCATCTCCTTATAGAATAAAATCAAATATTACACCGATAAACTTATTAACAGACGCTTCCAACGCAAATTCATCCCACTTATAACTTGCAAACAGGAACCTAACTACCCAATTCGCATACAGTGTGCTGCATCACACGAGTGCTTAATTGCATAGACAGTAATAATCAAATCTCTCGAATTACCGTGGAGCATCGGCACACAAAGCAATTAGGATTGTTTCCGTCTACAAAGTTTCCATTATATGCCCGGGAAGCAGAAAACCCGAGGAGGTAACAGTAAGTTATTGAGGTCGCCTGTCATCATACTAACTACCCGAACAGCTGAGTGCTAACCGGAGACAGGGTGAGCTCAAACATCAAAATTATTACTCGCCCAGGAAATTGTAATAATTGCTCTGTAATTTGCTATTTATGTTTTATTTTTGTTGATTTGGGAGACCAACAGTTTACATTAAAAATAAAGTATAAGAAATAAGTGATATAAATTTGACCATTTATAGGTTTCCACGTGGGTATTATTTACGCGTGAATCTAGTGATTTTCGAAGAAATCAAAGTACAATTAAAAATATTATACAAAATAAAGCAGACATATTAAAAAGGTTACACGTAATTTGTTATGGGGTCTGGAAAGGAAGGGGGTAGAGGGGAGGGGTCGATCTAGTTGAAATGTTTGTGTATATCTGTATAAAAATAAAGTTAATAGACTGGTGGTTTTATCTAAAGTAATTTTTCTTGACTTTCCCTCTCTCATTGTTAGATCTATTTATTACTTTTCAATTGAATCTTTTATTTCGCTTTAATTTTCAATCTTTGTTTATAACATCTATGCAAGGGTATCCGGTAAATTCACCGCACACAATTTACCGCGGAAGATTCACCGCGAAACATTCACCACAGGGAAAACTCATAGAAGATTAACCGTGGAACATATAGAACGGGGAAAGTTCACCGCAGATGATTTACCCCATGAAATTTCACCGCGAAACACACACCGCGGGGAAAACACACCGCACACAATTTACCGCGGAAGATTCACCGCTAAAAATTCACCACAGAGAAAACTCACAGCGGAAGATTAACCGTGGAACACATACCGCGGGGATAGTTCACCGCACACGATTTAACGCTGAAATTTCACCGCGAAACAATCACCGCAGGAAAAATTCACTGCACACAATATTTACAGCGGAAGATTCATCGCGAAACATTCACGAAGGGGAAAACTCACAGCGGAAGATTAACCGTGGAACATATACAGCGGGGAAAATTCACCGCAGACGATTTACCCCCTTAAATTTCACCCCGAAGCTTTCACCGCAGGAAAAGTTCATGCACACAATTTACCGTGGAAGATTCACCGTCAAACATTCACTACAGAGAAAACTCACAGCGGAAGATTAACCGTGGAACATATAGAGCGGGGAAAGTTCACCGCAGACGATTTACCCCCTGAAATTTCACCGCGAAACTTTCACCGCGGGGGTAGTTGACCGCACACAATTTACCGCGGAAGATTCACCGTGAAATATTCACCACAGAGAAAACTCACAGCGGAAGATTAACCGTGGAACACATACCGCGGGGATAGTTCACCGCACACGATTTACCCCTGAAATTTCACCGCGAAACAATCACCGTAGGAAAAATTCACTGCACACAATTTACCGCGGAAGATTAATCGCGAGACATTCACCACGGAGAAAACTCAGAGTGGAAGATTAACCGTGGAACATATACAGCGGGAAAAGTTGACCGCAGACGATTTACCGTGGAAGATTCACCGTGAAACAATCACCGCGGGAAAAGATCATCGCACACAATTTACCGCGGAAGATTCATCGCGAAACATTCACCATGAGGATAACTCACAGCGAAAGATTAACCGTGGAACATATACAGCGGGGAAAGTACACCGCTGACGATTTACGACTCAAATTTCACCCCGAAGTTTTCACCGCGGGAAAAGTTCATGCACACAATTTACCGTGGAAGATTCACTGTGAAACATTCACAACAGAGAAAACTCACTGCGGAAGATTAACCGTGGAACATATACAGCGGGAAAAGTTGACCGCTGACGACTTACCACTAAAATTTCACCGCGAAACATTCACCGTGGGAAAAGTTTACCGTACACAATTTACCGCGGAAGGTTCACGGCGGGAAAAACTTACCGCATAAAATTTACAGCGGAAGGTTCATCGCGAAACATTCACCACGAGGAAAACTCACAGCGGAAGTTTAACCGTGGAACATATACAACGGGGAAAGTTCACCGCAGATGATATACCGCCGTAAATTCACCGCGAAACATTCACCACATGGAAAACTCAGAGCGGAAGATTAACCGTGGAGCATATACAGCGGGGATAGTTCTCCGCAGATGACTTACCCTTGAAATTTCACCGCGAAACATACACCACGGGGAAAACTCACAGCGGAAGATTAAGCGTGGAACATATACCGCGGATTTTCCTCGGTGAACTTTCTGCGGTGAATTGCGTGCGGTGAACTTTCCCCGTGGTGAAATAATTCGCCGAAAACTTCATTTCAACATGTTTATGTGAGTTTATGTTTCGACTTACGGAATTGAAATTAGATGTACCATGGACAAGTTCAATTGGTATTGACCTAATTTTTTTTTAAACTGGCTTTGTCACAACGAAAATAGCAATCATTTTATTTTTAAAAATTTTTTTAAACATTAATTATTTTTATTGAGATTTAAAAACCTCATTGTAATATTTAATCATTGAAGAAAATAATATTAACATAACCTAAATAAAAGATGAAATCCGGTTTCATCTTTCATTTATGTTAATATTATTTTCTCCAATGATTAAATAATTTATTTACGCCCATAACATGCTTTTACATGGACATTTACAAAAAAAAAGTGTAAAGGTACATATGTATTATAATAGATAACATAAAAAGAAACGACATAATTTGACACTGTTATCCAGAGTTATCCAGAGTTATCCAGAGTTATCCATATAGAATAGTTTCAAATAACCTAACTCCACTCAATGAAAATAAAACCGTACTAATGCATGCTTATACTAGAACATTGATGTACCAAATATATCAACAACAGAAGTATCTGTTCCCCAGATGTTGAATCCGTCACATAAGAGTATAATGTTGCGACGCTGAAGTTGAATTGTTACAATAAAATGGTATGTACCGTCTTGTAAATGTCCTACCAGGTACATGAAGAGCACTCAAATATAGCAGTTCAGGGGTATAAAACATTGAATTAAGAATCTTGTTAAACATGTTAAATCGCAAATACTTCTACGTTCATATAATTTTGTTACAAGACTTGTCACAATAAAATGGTATGTACTATAAACCTGCTTCACGTCTTTGTCCAACCAAAAGTCGATATAGTTCCCCAATTTGTGTACAGATTGGGATATTCTTGTGAGATGTCATACGAAATAAATAATATTTTTACATACTTACCAAGAACTAAAGAACGAACGACCTGTTTTCTTCACGCACAATTCTCCAGTTGTAGCCACTTCCCCAACTACAAAGAGCAGTTATGAGATGACTCAACAATTACTTTTTTTTTTACATGATTACTCAAAAGATTAAAAGAATCAAACCACAAATATCCTCAAGCAATTAAAAAATCGGAGTACAAATCTATGTTACTGTACTGACATTGAGTCACAGAAACGATCAAAACACAGAACCGAGTTTTTATTAGTTAATCGAGGACATAAATCTACATTTATAGAGTCTTATCACATAGGTCAAAAGTCAAAAGCATCCGATACAAAGCATGGCTCGCTCGGAAAGATAATATTTATTCAGAGTTCATATTTAGAGTGCAGTTTGACAACAAGAATAACTTTTCAGTAGTGCCGAAGACGACCAATATCAATTATCTATGGTTACTTATTAATTATCAATTTCCGCCATTGATGCAATTGACAATAAGGAATATCGAGATATTAAAAAAATATCACTGTTAACCTAACTTAAATGCAAGTATATATTTTTTTAAAGTTCGTTTTCATGAGTAAATTTCTCACAGTATGATTTTTTAAAACCCACAAAAATGGTCGGAATCCGAGCGGTGACCGTGTGACGTCACACGAGTGTCATACGGTCACACTGAATGAATTCACACAGAAAGAATTTAGGCGCGAAAAACCGCGTGACGTCGTTCCAATGGTACCAGTAGATGGTTTTGTATTCACTTATAACGATTTACAAATTCAACTTATAATAAAACTTATATATTCAGAATCGGCGTTTGTTGATCTGTGTCAGGGATGCACAGCTCGTGCTTCGCGACCGCATTTCACATTGTCAAAAATGTAAAAATCAATTTATTTGGACAAAATGTCTGAATATCCACTTTCGTAGAAAGGCTTGCCTATTGTAAAAAGGTCAAGCCTATATTAGATGTATTTAAAAACCCCTTTGGAATTGTGGTTGAGAATGTGCCAGTAGAAGCTTAGCTGGAGATTATTGATCTATAAAACGATGTGAATCTTCGTTATAAATTTAATAATGATAATCTGCTAAATTTCTAAATTGTTGTTTTAACAAAGAATAAAATGCAATTCTTAGTGGATAACGCGAGCCTGTGCAAGTTCATTTAGGTCAGCCTACATATGCCAGTAAACATTTTCAGTCTATATATGTAAAAATAAATGTTTGTCTGTGTGTCCTCGATTTACTTTAGGTTTAGAGAGTAGTTTGAATGAAATCCAATATGTAAACTGTTGCTATAACGTTTTAAAATTAGTATGAAAAACATTGGGGCTAGGCCATAGATATAGCACTCTGGTTAGCCACAGATAACATATTCAAAAGAATAAGGTTTGTTTGGGTAGAATATTTTCAAAATGGAAAACACAAGTAAGTACCTATTAAAAAACTTTATTATTTATATATATTTAGAAAAAATAAATGTTTGGAATGAAATAAAATTTTGAAAATGAATGTTTCTTTGTTTCATTGCTTAGAGATAGTAATAGTCGTCACAAGGCATTAATTTCGCTGTTTAGTCAATTATGGCACAACTACATAACTTTATTCCAAAAAAAAAATCCCTAGCAAGGCCGGGTACACATCAGGTAGTTAAACAAGTCGAAAGCGTTTGAAGGTCAAAAATCTGGAATGATTTTCACGTTTATTTACCACAAAATTAGGGTGGGTAAGATTTAAAAAATATTTTTTTACTGAAAATCTAGAAAATAGCGCATGCTTAAAAAAAGGTATTTTTTTTAATCTTTACAATAAATTCCCTAGATTTATCAAAAATTCCCTTTATTTTGTCTCTTGTTCCTTAGATCTAGGGAAATTTATCCTGATATCACATTTCTGATGGACTCTCTGAATTTTACAGTCCATTATGAATTTTATCGTACAAAAACAAAAATTAAGTCAATTTTCTCAGACGCGACCCTGTACAACGACAACAAAGTACGAGCCCCTTTTATATTGGACAATTTAATATTTCCAAGCGGGAAATAGTTCTCGAAGTTGGGGATTTTACGACATCGACGCTCCGCGCCATCGGCCCCATATTACGGCCAATGAAGTGTACTATTATTGCTATTCCCGACTACGGAAATAATAATAAAAACATATAAATTCAACAATGTTACCTTTTTATTAACTATGTAGCATTTCCTACGTTTTGCACTTCACAGAGAGTTCAGTACTTTCAATGACCCATTTTTTTAAAGTAGTTACGCTACTGTTTATTTATTAATTTCGGATACAAACATAAATAAATATATATTTTACGAACATTGATATTTGGCAATTGATTGTGACGGACATTATCTTCTTATATAAATATACGAGGCATATCCAGAAAGTAAGTGTACTGAATTTTTGTAGGTTACAATTTTTTTTATTGAAACAAAAAATTTACACGAAAAATAGCTTACATATGTACTACGGTAACGTAGTACATATGTAAGCTATTTTTCGACACGCCATTCCTCTCAATGCAGGTGGTGAAGCAGGGTTTCAACTTTTTGATGCCTTCCTCGAAGTAGTTTCCCGCCAACCCCTTCGTCCACTTCTCCATCTCCTCTTTAAAACCTTTTATCACCCATGTACAGCTTCAGGGAGGTAATGAGATAATAATCTGAAGGTAAAGAGATAATAATCTGAAGGAGGTAAAGAGATAATAATCTGAAAGTGAATGAAGCAAGAAGTGTATGCCAAGATCGAGTTGTCTGGCGGTCCGTCCTCTCTGCCTACCCCTGCGGGGAAACGGCGTGATGGTTAGTTAGTTAGTTAGTTTATCTGAAGGTGCTAGGTCAGGGGAATGCGCGGGGT